>PVIY010025618.1:0-36439 GCA_004026745.1 Myrmecophaga tridactyla | reverse complement strand
TACATGGCAAAATAGACTTTACAGTTGTAATTAAGTTAAAGATCTTGAGTTAAGGAGTTTTTCCAGGATTATCTGGGTGGGCCCAATTTAATTATAAGCGTCTTCATAAAAGGGATGGCAGAGGAGGCAGAATCAGAAAGGCTGTGTAATAATGGAAGCAAAGACTGGAGTGATACCCCTGGAAGATGGCAGAAATGGCCATACACCAAGGAATGTAGGCAGCCATGCACAGGTGGAAAAAGGCAAGGAAACAGAATCCCCCCTTAGAGCCTTCAAGCAGAACTGGCTCTGCTGATTCTTTTTTTTTTGGTATGGGCAGGCTCCAGGAATCAAACCCAGGTTTCCCGCATGGCAGGTAAGAATTCTCCCATGGAGCTATCCTTGCACCAGCCCCTGCTGGCATTTTGACTTCAGTTCAGTGAAACTGGTTTTGAACTTTCAACTTCTAGAATTATAAGAAATTAATTTGTATTGTTTTTAAGCCACTAAATGTGTATTACCTAGTTATAGCAGCAATAGGAAACTAATACAAAGATTCCAAAACATTATCAACATCAGTGAATGATTACTGAGATCAAACTTGACTGCAGTTGTGCTGCCTGTGAGTCTCATGCTCTCTCCACCATATTACGTTGTCCGGATGCCAGACCTGGGGTTACTGAGTACCTTTCTTGACCTTCTGATGAGGCATCTATGATGGGGCAAGGCCCAAAGGAATGGGGACATGGATAGAACTACCCTTTTTCTTTAAGGTTTTGTTTTTTCTTTAAACAACTGGATTCTTCCTTTGAAGGAGCATTTTATTTTCCACCCCCGCCCCCACCAAGGATACCTTTCCCTTCTACTTTTTCTGTAGCTTCTTTATTCTGATTTCTAATTCTGTCTTGATTCAATGTTGTTTTTTCAGAGAGAAAAAAAATCAACTCAAATTGAGTTTGAGACTCCTTTTGCCAATTCTTCCTTTGGACTTCCAAGGAAAGGGCGCATGCTTTTTGTTTCTTATTGTAATTTGGGGAAGCTTATTTTCAAAAATCTCTCATGGCCAGAAAAATCCTACACTGCTTTACACTGCATTGTACATGACGTGTGAAGCTCTTTCAGATGCCTAGAATAGAATCTTAGACTGGTCACAGCACTAGTGTTCTCTTAAACCTGTGAAGTTTTGACAGTTTCTCCTACTTATCGTCATACTGGGTACAGTAATTGATTAATGTGAAATTATGTCATTATTTTAATATTTTTATTAGGGACATTTTTGCAAGTTCCTACCCAAGACAAACTGCATTTTGGTAGCTTTGCGATAGTTAACTATTGCAATGTTGCATGAAATCTGGGGTGGATGGGATTTATTGAGAGTAGTAAGCAATAGAAAAATCTGACCAGCAAAAGAGGAATTTTAACAAAGCATCTGGTAAAGAGATTGTCTCATTTTGATATTTGCTTCTTTCTGCTTTACCAGTTACAAAGATTAAAAATGTCAGTTTCAGGATGAATTGAATCCTCAGGAGTGTTTTGTTTTGTTAAAAGGGTTGATTTTCCAAAGTCCTTAACTAGACTTTGTTTTGTGGGTCCTCCTACATACCTACAAGAAAAAAGAAAAAGGACTTTAAATTAATGCAATTGATTTGTTTTTATTTGATTATTTTAATATAAAGTCATGCAGTAAATTGAACCTAAGAATATATATTATCCACTTAAAATTGACACACAGCCGAAACAATAGACTTTATCTTGAAATTTATTATTATTACATTTCTGTAAAGATGTGGTTGACAAATTATATTGTGAATAAGAATCATTTGGAGGAGCTTAATAAAATATTAGTCCTTTGGCTTTTTAACCCAAGATTGTTTTGTTCAATCAAGGAGGACTGTGGAATCTCTATTAACAAGTCCTCAGACCACACTTCAAGAAATATTGCTATAGGTAGTCTATCAATAATCAAAATATTGAGCATGTGCTGTGAAATTGCTTGAAGAATTTTAAGAAATTCTTTAAAGCCTTTTCAAGTCTTTCCAAAATAGTTGTTGGAAACATTGCTTGCCATATGTAAGATATGCTGTGTTGAGATACAGAACACTTTGAAACAGGCTTAATCTGTTTGGAGTGAGCTTATGGCAATTGCATAGTTCTGGATTTTGCTCAAATATGTAGGCACAAACATCATTCTTTAGATGTGGCTGTAATGCATTTAGCTCAATGACAAGGAAAGCGGCAGATATTTCCATAAGACCTACCAACTGAGAAATTGTGTGGGCTGCCAGTGGCTTGATCTGCATACATTGAGAATTTAATAGTTTTCATTTTTTGCTTATTCAGTTGTCCTAAATGCTTAATGAATAGGCTCTAAAGCTTTAATTTTCAACCAACCCTAAGTTTATTACTAAAGTTTATCAAGCAATAAACACACTATTGCACTTATACTGTCATGTTTTTATAAAGCAGTTTATAAAAGGTGACATCTGGCAAAGAGGCAGATCTATAAAAATCATGCTGGTGGATGTAGTGTCATTTTTTCTGCCATACTCCCAGAAAGAGTAATATTATTTTGACACACACATACATCCCACTGTCAAGTTTCTATTTTTATAGTTAGCCTACTGCACATATCCTTAAGCTATACAAAACCTTTGGGCTAATGCAAAAAGTGACATTTCTGCATATTTATTACAACACTATTTTTGAGGTTGACTTTGCCTGATAGGATTTTCCTAAGAACAATGTCATTTTCGTGACAGTAGACATTGTTGAGAACAATACTGTTGTGTAGCTAGTCAGGAAAGGTCAAATATGGAAGGACACATCATAAATAGCTTAATTTAATACTTGGCATGATTCTTCTTCAGTGTTTGCTAGATACAGGAACAAAAAGCTTTGAACAATATAACCTTAATGAGAAATTCCGTAAGTAGTCAGAATTTTACTAATACTTTATCATATGCCCTACCCTATGATCCAGCAACTTCCCTCCTAGAATTATAATGAAGAGAAATTAGTAAATTTGTCCACCAAAAAGCTGTACAAGAAAGTCTGTAACAGCTTTATTCTTAATTAATAATCCTGAATAGAAGCAACCCAAATGCCTATCAACAATAGAATTGAAATTGTAAAAGTATACCTACTACTGCCACATGCAGTGTTGCTGATACCTCATAAACAGTATGTTGAATGGAAGTAGCAGGACACTAAAGAGTGTGTACTAAATGGTTTCCTATATATGATGTTCAGTATTGACCAAACTAATCTATGCTGATAGAAGTCAGAATGGTAGTTGCCTGTGTGTATGTGTGTGTGTGTGCAGGGGCAGAGGGGTGGTGGCTGGGGGCAGGCAGTTATAGAGAATGCTGACTGGGATGGGGCAGAGAGTTTCTGGGGTGGTGGAAATGTCCTGTATCATGAGCTGGTTGTTGGTGACATGTATGCATACATATATAATGCAGAGCAGTACACTTTAAATGGGTCTACTTTACATTCAGACTAACAAACCATTCCAAGACATAATGGCATAAAACAACAATTTATTATTATTATATCACACTGTGTCAGAGATCAAGTATTCAGACAGAATATAATAGAGATGACTGGCTTATCTCAACTTAATAATGTCTGAAGCCTTTGTTGGGGTGGCTCAAAAGACTGGAAATTGTTTGTTTCCTCCTCTCCACAGGCCTCTTCACATGGCTATGTTCGGCTGCCCCACAGCATGGTGGCCTCAAGGTGGTTGGGCTTCATGCCTTAAAGCCGCTCAGGGCTCTAAACGTTACTGTTTTAAGAGAGAGTTAGTGGAAACAACAGTTTTTTAGGGCCTGAGCACAGTTAAGTTTTGCTGAATTCTAGGTTCAATGAGGGTAGCACAGACCCTCAAATCTCAACAGAAGGAATGTTAATCTGTGGCCATCTTTATTCTGCCACACTATGTGTATGTTACATCTCAATAAAATTTTTTTTTTTAAATCATTCTCATTAACTCTCAAAATGAGTTTCTGTTTTGGAGCATATTATTAAATTCAGGTCTGGTTCTGTAAAACACAAATGACAAAAGAAACCCTCCATTTGAAATCTTGGTTTCCTCAGATCATCCTTCTCTCTCTCTCATTTTAATTGATAAATCTTCAAACACATAGTACATACATGGTATACAATAAATGGCTCACAGTGTCATTACATAGTTGTGCATTCATCACCGTGATCATTTTTAGAACATCTGCATCACTCCAGGAAAAGAAAGAAAAAAAAAAAAAAAACCTCATACATCCTATACCCCTTATCCCTCCTTCTCATTCATCACCTATATTTCAATCACCCAATTTTTTACCCTTTATCCCCCATATTTAAAAATAAATGTATTTATTTTTCCCTATTTTTTCTCTCATCTGTCCATACCCTGGATAAAAGGAGCATCAGACACAAGGTTTTCACAATCACACAGTCACACTGTAAAAGCTTTATCATTATACAATTGTCTTCAAGTATCAAGGCTATTGGAACACAGCTCAACAGTTTCAGGTATGACCTTCTAGCCACTCCAATACATGATAAACTGAAAAGGGATATCTATATAATGCATAAGAATAACCTCCAGGGTAATCTCTCAACTCTGTTTGAAATCTCTGAGCCACTGAAATTTTATTTTGTCTCATTGCTCTCTTCCCCCTTTTGGTCAAGAAGGCTTTCTCAATCCCACAATGCCAGGTTCTGGCTCATCCCAGAAGTTCTTCCCCACATTGCCAGGGAGATTTACACCTCTGGGAGTCATGTCCCACCTAGGGGGAGAGCAGTGACTTCATCTGCTGAGTTGGCTTAGACAGAGAGGCCACATCTGAGCAACAAAAGAGGTTCTCTGGGCTTGACTCCTAAACATAATTCTAAGTAGGCTTAGCTTCTCCTTTGCTGGTAGAAGTTTCATAGGGAAGAACCCCAATATTGAGGTCTCAGCCAATTGGATTGGTTATCCCCACTGCTTGCAAAAATATCAGAAATACCCCTGATGGGGAAGTTGAATATTTCCTCTTTTCTCTCCAGATCGCCAAGGGGACTTTGCAAATGCTTTTTTATTCACTGCCTAAATTACTCTGGGAGGTTTCAGGGCATCACACTAAAGTGTACAAACCAACAAGATCTTACACCCTATTCAAGATTCCATGAACTTATGATGTTCAACTGAACTGAGCATACAAGTTAAATCATGTAATGTGCTACCAAAAATATAAATTTTGCACCCAAGAAAGCATCTGTCCCTTTGTTCTTACATAGAAGTTCAAATTTCAAAATATTTCTATTCCTTTTTGAGATTGAAAATTCTGTGCTTTTTCTTACTTTATTTGAAGTGTCTGGACTTTGAGTTTTATTTTTTTTCAGGCTTGGGTGAACTTAGATTTTATTTAATCATTCACATCCTGGAGTGAACTGTCAGACTGAGTCAGATAAAGTGTCTGATACTACTGAAATTCTTTGCTTCTTTTGAGTTAAGGATAATGAATTTGCCCTTTTATAGTCAAAGTATGATTTACAAAAAAAAGAAATCCTATATCTGTTATTAATAATCTATCATGCCAATAGGCTTCTGTGTAAAGATTCTTATTAAGAGAGGAAAACAAGACAGCTGTATTTATGCAGCAAGACTTTTTATGAGATTGACTGGAAATGTTTATTCAAGCTAAATAAAGCTGGCAATAAAGCAGAGCCTTTTAAACTATTTGGCTTCATTTGAAAATGACACTGATGTAGATAGCTTGGGAAAGTTGTATTTATACACCAAAAAAAACCTGAATTATCAAAAGTATCAAAAGGTTTCAACACCAGCACACCAGATATCTCTGGTAGAGATAATTACTCTACCCTTGCCTGGCATAATTAGGGCCAAGCAGCACTCGAGGCCAATCTTTAAACAACATTGTACATCTCATTTGAAGAAATTTGTAAGGCTATGTCTCAATTTTGTGCCAGCAGCTTCAAAGTCCATTTTACAGAGTCAAGATTAGAAAGACCTCACCTCTCAGATTTTCTTTTTAATTAATTGCAAAAGGCTATATTTTTGTTGCCTACCTTCCCCAGGACCAGAGAGGATTTATGCAATTAATCCCATATTAGCATAATTTAAAGATTCTGCTTTTGTTTGTCACTTAAAGAGCTTTCTGGTATATAAAGCCATCACCCAGTACCACAGCCGTATCACTCTGTCAAAAGCGAGTTTTTTTGCACTTTAAAAATGGCGTCCTATTTGTATGAAGTGCCAGGGTTTGAATCAAATATACCATATGAAGTCTAAGTTATAAGTGATGATATCTTGTTTGTAGCCCACATCATTCGCCTAGTCCCAGCTCACACTTTGCCCTCACCAGTCTTCTAACTCAGCTCCTATATTCTACTAATATAAATGTTTTTAAGAGACAAGTTAATGTAGACAGTATAAATGTTGTTGCTTGAGCCCCTTCAGAAGGCACATAATTTTAGAGAGCTCAGTTTTGACATATTATTTTCCTCCCACCAATCCCTGATTACTGATTTTCACTGAGTCTTTATAAAAGTGGATGTCAAGGAAGGTGCTAATGTTCATAGCTGTAAATGTATTCATATCATATATAATGTCTAAAGATGTATAATGTGTGTGTGTAAATAATATACACATCTACAAGATAGTATATATAGTGAGTGTGCTAGAAGTATGACCTTAGAAGTTGTCTTATTCTAATCCGAGTCTCTCCACTCTCAAGCAATATAACCTTTCAGTTATCAATTCTTTTGAGTCTGTTCCTCATCTGTAATTTGGGGGAAATAATATGAACTTGCAGAATTACCGATGTATTGTGTTTCTTGTGTGTTATATAGTGAGCACCATCAAATCACAATTTTCTTATTAATATCATAATTATCATATTTTTCCTTCTATGAGTTGAGTTGATTCTGTTTCTTTTTTAACATTTCCAAGATTTAGTTGTTTATATGTAAGTTGCTCACAATGACTATATATATATATACACACACACACATATCTATACAAATATATATACATATATATGTGTATTTATGTGTGTGTATGTTTTGTATAAATACCTATTTCATATAGATATCCTTCAGAATAAACTAGGTACTCACTCAGATGGAGTGTTTTCATCATGCTTCTCAAAACCAGTTGGTGTACCCGCACTAGCAGCTTACATATCATCCAGGAGCTTGTTCAAAATGCAGAATATCAGGTCTATTCACAGCCCAATTGAACCAGAAACTGCATTGCAACAAGATCCCCTGTGACATTATAGACTGAAAAGCATTTTTGTAAAATGACTAATGGTTTTTGAGTTGAGAGACCTAGGTTCTAAGAGAGTTTTGAGAAAAGATTTTTAACCATGGCTTTCAGTAAAAAATGCATTTTATGTCATTACCCAATACAGGAGAGCACATACACTAATAAACACATATAACAGTTTTACCAAACAATATTTACTTAGATTTTTATTATCATTATTATTGTATTTCAATTTAAAATATGCCGGTCATGGCCCACTTTTGATTTTACTACACAGTTTGAAAAGAACTATTGTACTATGTGACCTTGGACTTAGTCATTTTCCTCCCAGGCCCTGATTTTCTTAACTGTAGAAATATATGGGTTGGACCAATTGATTTCAAAAGTGTTTCAGCTTGAATAGCCAAGATGTTCTATGAAATATGAAAATTCACTCTTGGACTGTTTCTTAAGAAAAGGCATGTTTATTAATTACTATGTGTGCTGCTTTATAGAGAGGACAGTAAGAAAGACATAGAAACAATGGATCACAAAATGCAGCTTTCACATAATGAAAGCTCACAGCCCAGAATGGTTGACAACACAAAGTGAGTTATCATGTGCTGGTCCTGAACACACGACATTGCTTAGAACAAGCAAAACACAACCATACCCTTTTAAAAAATGTGAATCTTTGTTAGTATGTAACTAAAACATAAGGAGCTAAATCCTTCTCCTGTCTGTTAGAATATTAAGAAGTCTTCTATTTGGTAAAAATAATAACTGTACATTGGAGTAACCTGACAACACCTTGGTCAGAGATTGGAATTTACATCATCACCAAGAGACAGGTGGACATTGTGCACCTCTGGACGGGATGCCCTGAGGACACAGAATGGCTTACATTGTCCTCTGTCCAGGAATGCTTGGCCTGCATCTCATCCCAAAGAAACATCGAAGGAACCTGCATGAGGAATAGTTCTATCAAGGTGGGAGGTGTGCAGGGTAAGGAGGCACATGCTTAAAATAAAAAAAGTACATGAAAGACAAAGAAACGTTTCATATTAAAGGAGAGGAAAGAGATATGAAAACCAAGTAAGATCTTATACAACATCTTATACTGGGGGGAGGGGGCGGGGGAAGACTCAAGGGACAACATTACACAATTGGTGTAACTGGAAAATAAAAGATGGTGGATTAGAAAAAATATTATACTGTTACATTTATTGAAGTTAGTAAGTCTATTGTGGTAATAAGAGAGAATATCCTCATTCTTAGGAAATACACAATTTCATAAGTGGGTGTAGCTTATTTTCAAGGGGTACAGAAGAAAAAAAAAACCTATGTGTGTGTGTAAAGAGACAGAGGGCAAGAGAGGGTGTAAATGGGCAGATGGGGCAACGTATTAACAACAGATGAATCTGAGGTATAAAGGTATTCCTCGTACTATTCTTATTCTTGGAACATGCAAGTAATTTTGAAATTAAGTCCAAAGTAAAATTACAGGAAAAAATAAGCTCTCCTTTAATCAGTATCATTGGGTGTTTCAGGGAGCTCTCCAATGCTTTTGCCCTGAGACAGCCTTTGAAGGCCAAGTTGAATTGAACCAGTAATTCTAGTTTCCCACTTGCTCATTCAAGGAGCAGAGAGCAGCCTGGATCACCCATTTCCTGCCCCTGCCCTTGACTCTTGGCCAATTTGGCCATTCCTACTTTACCACTACTTACCCTTGGTCAAGGGTAACAACCTTATTGTTGATTATCTGTCCCATTTTTTTATTCTGTTTGTCTTTCTCACCTGGCCTTAGAGCTGTCCTTGACCTCCACCAGTTCTTGTCCTGCTTCTTGCCCCAGTTTTTTAAACCTTCACACCTTTCAGCATTAGTCTGTTTGAGAGAGTGCCATTCCCTTTTCACTTTGAAGAATGCCCCAATGTCCTTCTTTGAAAAACACTGCAGAATAACTCACATTCAAGTATCAACAGATATTTTTACATATATCAGGATGGAGTTGAAATTTTAAAGTCCATGCTGAAAGGGAAATCTGGATTAAGGAAGTCATCCCTTAAAATCCTATGAAAAGCCTTTAAATCAAACCATGACCTCCCTTTCCACAATAGCACAAGAATATTAAGAGGGGTGAATAAGGTTGTTTTTGTCAATGCCTGCTTATCTGCTCTGCCCAGCGCTCATATGGTCAGACTCCAGGGCAGTAGGGACTCAGTCATAGTTAATTATTCTGAGAAGACATGTCCTTGTCCTCAGTGAGCTCCAGTCTTATTGATGAGATAGGACACTTGAATGAGAAATTGCCTGAAAGTCCGTGTGATTAAGTATATTCAAAAATGATAGTAAATAATACAGTGGTAGCCATTTGGGAAACCAAGAGACCATTGTGGCTATGAGAGGGACTTGAATTTATGACAGAGGACTTGTCTCTCAGGGGCTGTAAAAGGAGCCACCTAATGGGCTCGTTAGGTGACAGAACAAACAGGGAAGGAGACCAGAATCCACAATTATTTGCTGAAAAATCACACCCTCAGGGTTTGGTAGGGTGGAGTTGGGAATCAGGCCATTGGGTTTCAGTCTGCAATTTCACAAAAGCCTCAATTTAGACTTTAAATGTTACTTCCAAAAGAGGAGAGCTACAGAAATGATTTGACAGGAATGCAAAAAGCCCTCTGCCGTACCACTTAAGTATTCACTTGCCATGCACTTTGAATTGTTTTTAAAAAAAAAAAGATTTTTTTTTTTACTCCTTGTGGCTATCAATAATTGTTCTGTGTCTCATTTTTTAGTGTTTAAGGTATAAGTTGTTAAAATAGGCCCTTTTGTTTGGACCCAGGCTTGAAATTTCTTCCTTTTTTTTCAATATCAGGAGCCTCAGAAATGGGGATGGAGATCTCTCTTGTCCTCAGGAAGCGCTGTCCTTCCCCACCCACCCTTGAAATAACAGTTTCGCCGAGTGTTTCCTGTACCTCCTGTCCTCTTGGTGATGCTGCTGAGGTCGATTTCCCCCTCCTGCTATCTCCTCCTGTGCCTGAGATAAATGGTTCCAAACCTTCTACTGCAAGCAAAGTTGGTGCTTAGTTTATTGGTAATTAGTTGCTAACACTTTCCTGACAGAACATAATGGAACTACAGAGCAATCACTTAGAAAGGGAAACAACTGTCAATTATCGCCCTAATGAATCCTGTTTACCAGAGGTGACAGCGCTAAGAGTCCTGACAGCCCGGCTGGTGCACAACCTTGTGTGCATAAAAAGTGGATCCCTTTGTAACTCCGTTTCTGAACCAGGCATGTGATTTGTGAGATGGTAATTCTCAAGGCATGAGAATTAGGTAAGTAACACGTGTAGGTAACACTAAGTATTCTTCCTGGAATTTTTGTAAGTACTCTCAGAGCCAATGATGACCTGTTCTCTGTTAGTATTTGAATTGAAGTAAATGGAAACCACCACTTCTAACATAAAAATTTTAACAGTACAGTAGTGGTGGTAATTATTTCGATAATAATAGTAGTGATATAATGGACGTATTGACTCATATGGGGCAGACTCTGCATTGAGCATTTCATATGCATCATCTTAATTCACAAAACAATTCTGTTAAAAAATAATTAGTGGAAAGGCAGATCTTGTGCAAATATAAAATGAACATGTGTCTTGGATTTTATTCAACTCTTTAATTGATGAGGGACCCAGTAAGATGTTAAAATCAGTCCAGAGAACATTGGAGAGGCTAATATATATAAGCAATTTAATAGATTGTTGGATTAGATGCATACCTGGTACCTTGAGATTCTGGGCACAGCCAGCATCTGGGCTTCAGGGATGGGTAGGGAACTGATTCAGTGTTGAAATCTTTGTCCAGGATTGTGTCCAAGAGCCGCTGACCCCAGGAATAGATTGCAGTACTTGAGAAAAAACCTCTTCCCCGGGAACAAGTCACCAGTAGTACAATATAACTCATCAAGTACTTACCCCTGCTATTTTATTACCTTCAAAATTTCCAGGATACCTAAATCCATGATACTTCTTGCAGGTTCATTTTTAAATGTACATAAATATCAGTGTCATACAACACTTGTTAAGGTAGATTTTCCTTGATGACAAAAACCCAACCATGCCATTGAATCCTTCCTTGAACCCCTATTCCCCAGTATCACTGAAGATGGATTTTAATTGTACAGGACCTGTTGCATGGATATTATCTCACTCTTTTGCTTTGGGCTGAGTTATTGCAGACATTTCTAGGAACCATATCTATTGAAGTTAGGAAATGCTGAAATCAAAAGTCAAATGATAAGGGTGCACATGTGGTTCAGTGGTAGAATACTCACTACGATGAGGGAGACCAGGGCTTGATTCCTGGCCCAAGTACCCCCAAAATAAATCAAATGACAAGATAGTGTGTGGCTGGTATATTGACTGACTTTTTAAAGGAGACAGCTCTGTGGATATTAGGGAAGTAGAATTTTTTTCGAGTTAATCTTTTTCTATACCACTCCCTCATCTGTGAGATGAGAGCCTTGTTGACGTAGGCACATCTACATTTACTTACTCAGATATAGCAGTAATTTCTTTTTATGCTTTCATTTTTGTTGTGTGGGGAAGAAAGAAGTATGCATGTCAAAGGGGGGCATAGCTTCTTGATTTAGAAGTTTTTTAACAACACATAAAAAATAACTAGCTCTGCCTTCACAGGATTTGTACGTCTAAGTTTTACCTAAGCACAAGAGAAAAAGAGCATTGTAGTCTTACAATTGTGATTAGGATGAAGGGAAATGCTCCCATTATCAATCCTCCATGATTTTCTTGTTATTATTGATAATGCAAACAATATGCCATATTCTTTGAGAGCTGACAAGCACCAAGTATATTTTTAAACATGTCAAGTGTGTTTAGTACTCCTCCTACGTATTTCCTTAAATTCATAAAATCATGTAATATGTTTGTTTTCTGTTTTATATTTAGAGTTATTGCCATATAAACTCTCTTACCATACTGTGAACAGTACAAATAAATCCGTATTAGTTTTTCACATATATTGTGAGGAATCATTATAGTTATCTGCTATCAGAGGGTTGAACAGTTGCTGCTAATGGATGAAAGAGCCTGAAAGAAAAGTGAGTCAGAGAACCTCCCATCTAGAGACGTTTAACAGCATGTAAATGATGTCTTAGTAACTTTTACCAAGATTTCCCCAAATCTATGTTTACAACTTCTATACTTCTAACCAAGCTACAAGCTGGGTTAAGTTTTTAAGCTCAAAGTTCTGTTCTATATAGACTTGACACTCACAAAGCAAATATATTTTCCATTTTAGTCCTCTTAGTTTCCTCAAGCAAAATTCAACTTAAGTCACCAGTGAAATATTGCAGAATGTATTGGCTTAGAGGAGATATGTTTTCTAATTTTAACTTCTTCAGAACTTCAGATGTTGTAGATATTCTTTATGTAGTTTACCAGGCATCATGTACTCTAGTTCTAATCAAAAGTCAGAGTAAGTCAAGAACAAAATCTGGAGCTAATGAAATTCTGCTTTACATCTCAGCCTGTTCTGCTGCCTAACAATGATATGTCCTCAAGTTTTAAATTTTAAACCTCTCATGATGGCAAACCACAGTCCTGAATGTGGGGTCTTTTTAGAAAATAGTGAAATTATGTAGTAAAATTGTATAGTCATTAACTGACTGAATTTGCTTTTTCTGAAATACGACTTTTTAAATCAGCTTTGTGACCTTTATAAACATTCTGAATGAAGGTAGAACATAAGCAATGCAGTTTCATTAATTTTAATAAAGTTTAATAAAAATTCTAAATTTAGAAGCTATCTCCATAAAAGAGCGTGTTATTGCCAAAGCATTAAATAGCACATGGAGTTTAAAGTTATTAAAAATTACTAAGTATCCATTTAGAATGAGATTTATTATATGATTGCAGACACCTCCCAAACAAATCGGCAGTCAATTGCAATGCATGTCGAGATGTAAAAGCACCATTAATTACTGTTAATGGTACTTCTCTAATGTACTTCTCTAAAGTATGTAAATACATCATCTGCACACAAGCTCTTGGCAGTTATTTCTTACTTCTTTCCAGACAGCTTACTGATCTTAATTTATTAATATTCACAACAAGCAGAAAGATAAACACATTGTTTTGAAGATTGTGATGTATGGCGATTGGAGACATACCATGCTAAGCCAAAAGCGCTTAAAGTGGATGTTAGCTCATTGGCAATAACTCACGGCCGTACATGAAACAGTGTTTAAAATGATGTTATTGAGAATATCTGGAAGAACTTTATTCTTAGGTACCTCAGATTTGAAAATTTTATTAGTCTCACCCTTACCCCTATTTTGCTAGTATTGTTCCTAGCAAGTTAAACTCAGTGTATGCCTTTGCCATGGTAAGCATTATTTTTTTTTTTCACTTTAGTGGATATTATTGACAAGGACTTTTTCATGAACACGTTGAGAGAGTGATGTTTCTTATTTATTATGTCCTTTCATCTCTGCCTTAGTTAGAATTCATGCTGCTGTTTTAACAGGCTTCATGTTATAAAAGTAATTAAAAGAAAATAAAAAATATTCTGTGTTTTCTCCTAACCCACATCCCCAGATCCAAACAGAGAAAATACCTTAGAGACTCCGAGGTAGGGTTTTTATCAATGTAGATAATAAAATTTGACAACCAGCAGAATCAATGTTCAACAGTTGGAGGCTTCTAAAATGCCACAGGCCAGGTAATAGAAAGGCAAAACTTTTTTTTGTAGTGAAATATTGTTCACCATTTTATTTTTATGGTAAACTGAGAGATTTTTTTTTACTCTCCTTATCTCCTTTAATTTTCTTTGATAGAAACTTGCAAAATATCTCAGCCTGGATGCTTAATAAAGTTAAAGAATTTTGAGTGTTGATGAAAATTTTAAATCTATCTTCTAATTTAGGGTTGCCAAATTTACAAATAAAAATACAGGAAGGTAGTTAAATTTGAATTTCAGATGAAGGGCAAAAAAAATTAGTACAGCTATATCCCTTGTGATATTTGGTACATACTTAAACTAAGTTTTTGTTGCTTATATGAAATTCAAATTTAACTCCTTGCATTCTGTTTTATGATAATAAAAATTCAGTGCTTTTTGTGAATATGTAAACTTGCATACAATTTGTCTCATCTGTGAAATGGGAGTACAAATAGTAGCCATCTCCTAATGTTGGAACAATTATATTCAATAAAGCTCATAGAATAGTTACTGGCACCTTGAAAGCACTATTGAAATACAAGCTTTTGTTCCTCTGAGGGTGATTGCTTGCTTCAGTGTAAAGAGACACATTTTCTACTGGAATCCTGCTGATATGGATCTGTTACAAGTAAAGGAATTTTCCCGATGCAATTGGCAACAGCTATAGATTTATCTGCCAAAGTGTAGGCTGATCTATGTGACCTTTTAACTGAAATACTTAAAAGTTTAATGTGCTAGTGTGTTCACAGGCATAGAAAAGAGCTGCGAAAACCAGAAGCACCTTGTTTCCTTTTGCTTTTCATAGGAACACTTACTGGCATATATCAGGCATGCTCAGGAATGTGTGTATGCTTAAGTGAAGAAGCAGAAGCAGGATAAAAAAGACAAGCAGGATCCAGGTTGCAGATGACAATTAGTAATAATCAAAATGAACATGAGGTATAAGAGGACACAAGCATTCTATTAAATCAGAGAGGACTTCTTCTTGATGTTAGTAGATGTTTTAAATGTATGATTAACCAGTATTCTTGATTATTAATCTGTGATCCTCCAGAAATGCCAAATATTTGGCACCTCTGCCTCCCACCCCTGCTCTGAGAGTTGTGGCGGTGAAGTCATACCAAAGTCTTCATGGCTTCACTGATACAATCTATTTCTTGTCCTTGTAAAATCCACAGTGGTGCCTTGTGATTCACCAGGGCAGGTCCCCTCCAAGGGATGGCTCAGTATTCTAGGCCATGGCTGTCTTGTGGCTCCTTCATTTCCAGGTTTCAAGATTGACCACATTTGAGAAAAATAAACATGGACAATTGCATATGGCCCTTTAAGTGACACATGTCACCACTGACCACACTTGTGGGACAGAACTGGTCATGTGGCTCAGAAATGTGGCATTCCAATGTGTCCATCAATGGGAGAAGCCCAGAATAATTAGTGAGCACTGGTTTGCCACAATGGCAAACAATATTGATGGACTATGGTACTCTTTTCCACAAAGCCCAGAAGCAACTTCAGAATTCCTTTTCATTGTGAAGCAGGCAGGAACTGACAATCAAAGGGAAGAGAGCTGAAAACCCATTAGCCATCCTGCACTCCTCTCATAACCCAGGCATCTCAAAATGCCTATTGCGATAGAAATTTGGGTGTCCTGCCTAGCCAGCAGCCTTTTTAGAAGTGAATGTGTTTGTTTCTTAGCTATCATAACAAATTACCACAACCTACTGGCTTAAAATAACAAAAATGTGTTGTCTCCTAGTCCTGGAAGCTGACAGTCCAAAATCAAGATGTTGGCTGAGCCATGTTATCTCTCTGATGGCTTTAGGTAGAAGGCTTCCTTGCCTCTTAGCTTCTGATAATGACCAGCAATCCTTGCTATTCCATGGCTTGTAGCCATATAACTACAGTCTCTGCTTCCATCGTCACATGTGTGTGTTTCTCTCTGTGCCTCTCTCCTCCTCTTTCTTATAAGGACACCAGTCATATTGGATTAAGGGACCACCTTTCTGCAGTATGTCCTCACCTTAACTTATTACTATGCAATGACCCTATTCCAAATAAGGTCACATTCTGATGTACTAGAAGTTACAACTTCAATATATCTTTCGGGGGACACAATTCAATCCATAAAAAGATAGAAATAAGTAATTAGATTCTCCTGAAAGACTTCATTACTGTCTTACATATTGTTTTTAATTTACTACCATTCTAGGCCTGTTGGACTTAGGAGAAGGCATTTGCCAGGTATGCCAATTACCAATCCTGATGGCAATAATTTTAAAATGTATCTCCTAGTTGACTGAAATTTAAATCCTCCCTAGTTCCATTTCTCATGCAACAAAAATATTAGGAGAAAAAAATTTATAACTGTGACAAAGAGGAGAGAAACTTATTAACAAAGCTTGCAATAAAAGTAGAAAATTGTTTTTTGATCCTGGTGTGAGACTGATGGCATTAAGGCCTTTTCCAGCTCAATGCAATCTTGTCTGTGATACCTTAAAGTGCTACTTGATGAGAAATTCAGATCGGCCCCCATTAGAGGCCAACCAATTTCAGTTCAACTTAGATGGAATTTTCTGGTGGGTGACACTTTCAACCAATTAACTTTGATGAAAGGACCCAACCTCAAAATGTTTTCAGATCAGAAATGTAAGTTGGACATCAGTGAAGTATGATTTTTGGGAGATTGGGAACTAGTGAAGCCAGCCTTTTGAAAATACAAATTACATTTCAAAAATTCCTCTACATAACAGTTGCTCGTCTGCATCCTAATTAGCCAAATTTGCTGTTGTTTTGCTTTGTTTTTAATAGCTCTTCAGTATAACGCATGTAACTAGGCACTGGGGTGATCAGTAAATAGTATTAGAGGTGTTTTCTAAAAATAAAATTGAGGCATTGGAAAAAAGGGAAAACAATGATGAAATATATAGTCATGTTCTGAGCTGTGTTTTTCAGTGTAGTGTCAGAGGAGCTGAAACAGGAGAAATTGCTGAGGATTGGAGTTGGCCTCTTGTGAGAGGTAATAGATCAGTGAATATTCCATTGATTAAATATGCCAGGAAAAGAGAAAGAGAAAAGAGCACCTCATACTGAAGTCATAGACATTTAGTAAAAAACTGTTTTTCTTGCCTCTTTCAATAAATAGCAAGCTTCATTTAAAACATTTTTAAAAAGGAATGACCAGTAGCATCAAAGAGATAAACACACAAAAAGCATCGATTCCCGGAATGTATTGATTCAAAGTGGCCTTCAGTTAATTTCTGAATGGCACCTCCTGATACTTCTTTTAAAAAGCAGTTTCAAAAAATGGGTAAGATATTAGTCCGAATCATAACTACTTTAAATACATTTAGTTATTGGGGATATTTAATTATATCCTGAGAGGAAGAATTTTTTTTATAAGATTTCTCATTTTTAATTGACCAGAACTGTATTTATATTTCATGTTTATTTTTTAAGGCACACAGGTTTTAAATGAATGTGTTTTTTGTTTGAAATTCAAGCACACCAAAAAATAAAGAATAAGTTTCTCTTCATGCTCTTTTCACTACCCCCTTCTCTTAGTGCTTCTCCTTTCACTAGAGGTAACAGCTGTTGTAAGTAGGAGTGAATTCTTTGATACTTTTCCCTAGTACTTCACGTTGCTAGAACCTAATGATTAAAGACCATCAGAAACCCACCTGTATTCCAAGGTAGGTTTTCTAGCCTTCTGTAGCTTGGGGAACCATGAAGTTTCTCCAAAGAAAGAATTAGGGAAGGGGTACTTAGAAAGTTTGGGGACTGGAAGTAGTCATAGGATGGTTATAGCAGGCATTGATTAGAATTAGGCAGTTTCTGGAACAGAATTTATGAGTCAGTGAGGAGAACACAAGTTGAATGAGCAGTGATAAGAGAGTTTAAGTTTAGTCTTTAAGCATAGTTTAGGAACAGTTTATCTGTTTTGCAAGTCATACTGCAGCATTGCAATTAATGGTTTATATTTTAATTCTCAAGTAATACATTTAAGTGACTGTTTTTTCCTCTGTACATATATACGTAGATATGAGAATGTAAGATTTGGTTTGATTATATGGTGTACAAATGTTCTTCTACTGTTTATGTTGTCTCAATTTCCTCATTTTACTTCTTTTGTGTTGGAAATATTCTCTTACCTCTTCCCATAGAATGGCTTCATTCTCTATGTTTACCACATAGCATTCCAACTCATCCATGTGCTACACTTTATTTTCCAACTGTTTCTTGATGGGTATTTTAAGTTGTCTGTAATTTCCTTTGGAATTATAAACTATGCTCCAGTGATCTTTAAAAAATTATTAATATGCAGCAATTACCGTTTAAAATTGAAGATACAGATTAACAAATTAGATACACAAAACAAAACACTTTTCCCACTATCCAAAATAATCACTGCTAAAATTTTGGATTTTAACCTTTAGGAAAGCACATAAAAGGTCAATAAAACAAATAATGTAATACAATATATTTTATATATCTATTAAACAAAAATTCTGTCCAACAAAGAAAATGTATATGCTTTTATGACCTCCTTTTCATTCAATATATACAAAGCCTCTTAGTCATCAACTAATATACTCTTAAAACAGGACTTTTAATATTTCCATATATTGATGTACCATAATTTAGCTATACTATTATGATTTGACACTCCAAATTCTTAATTTTCCTTATTAAGAACAGCATTGGGAATAAATCCTTGTAAATACCCCTACTTACTGACTTTCGGGAGCTTTCTGGAACATTCTTGCCATTAGATCTTTTTATGTGACTCTAATTATTTTCTTCCCATAACGTTGTAGAAGAGGAATTGCTTTGTCAAAGGGTTGTCACATATAAGGCTACTCACAAATTACGTTCCAGAGTAATTTTACCAATTTACACTCAGATCAGCACTGTGAAAATGTTTATTTTTCTGAATAGTTGATATCACCAAGCATCACAATTTTAAAACTTTGCCATTTTAATAGGTGCAAAAATATCTCAGGCAAATTGTTGATAATTTTAAGACTTGGGTGATAGATACCTGAAGTTTTCTTTTACTTTTCTCTCTGTTTTTGTATGAGTTTAAAAATCCATAGGAAAATTTTAAGTCTTTTTATTTTTTAAAGAGGGCTTTGTTTTTCTGACTGACGTAATATTTTTCAGTGAGTTGTTTGCCTTTCAGTGTCATTCATGCTCTGTAAAAAATGAGAACATTTTTTTCTCATTTTATTAGTGTTTATTAAATAAGCATTTATTAAAAGTGAGGCATGCTTTTAAGGACTTTGCATGGTTTGCTCATTTGTCACACAGCCCCAAAAGAACAGAAACTACCATTATCCCCATATTACAATGAAGAAATTGTGACAACTGAGGTATAGCTACCCTTTCATTTATGGCCTTGACCAATGGTGATCTTGTTTGGAATTTTACAGCTTAGGAAAACTATTTAGGGCTCTAATTTTCCTTGAGATAGTTTATTACCAAATCTAAAAGTAACGAAGATAATTATTGCTTCAGTCCATACCCTTAAACCGTCCACAGTGTAATGGGTGAAAGTAAATGTGGGGTGGGAGTGTTGTGAGTGTAAAATTACCACTAAAATCATAATGCCTTGTGATAAGACTTCTATCTGTCCTGTGCAAAAGTAGCCAGCCCCCAGGAAGGCAAAGTCACTCCATCAGGGAGTCCATAGAACAGGAAGGAACAGTTTGCTAAGGATGATCCTGACACTGGGGGTTAAAGAATGAAGAGTTTTGCAAGGTGATGGGGGCAGGGGAGAGCATTCTAAACCACTGTATATCAAAGTTAAATGCACACACAACTCAGCAGAGGACCTTGTTAAAGTGCATATTCGGATCCCCTAGATCTGTAGTTGGGCCTGAAATTCTGCATTTCTAACACGTTTCCTTATGATTCATATGCTGCTGTCTCTACAGACTGAGTAGAAGCGATCCAAGCAAGGGGAAATACTTATACAAAAGCTTCAGGGGTATATTGTGTGTGTAGGGAGAACCATGAGCAGTTTATTAAGCTAGTGGGAAGGGGCATCATGCTTCCCCACCTACCTCAGTGGGAGTATGAGCGCTATCCTCTGGGTGTTAAGAGTCAGTGAAGGATTTTAAGGAGGACAGTGAGCAGTGAGATCTGTATCACATGGGAGATGGATTAAAAGCATGGAAACTGGGTGCAGAAAAATTCATTATTTGAGAAGTGGTCTAAGACAGAGAGCACAGGGGATATGGAGGGGTAGACTGAAAGATACATAGGAAGTAGAATCCCCAGTTCTCTATCTCTGGTGGATTATCAAATTTTAGGAAGAAGTTAAAAAAAAAAAGTATGACTTCTAGATTTCTGATTTGGGAGTGAATAAATACCATTTACTGAAATAAGGAAAAACAGGAAGTCTATGATATTTTGGTGGAGTGAGGTGGCAAAAACTTTAAAATTTTTATTTGGCTAAACTCAACCATTTTCCCCCTTTTGTAATTAATAATTTTATGTTTAGAAGCCATTTTTTTAAAGTACTTGACCACTGTGAAATTGTTTGCTTCTCTATTTAAAAGAAATCCATAAACTCAATAGTCAAATTCATAACTTCTTATGTGCTCTTTTTTTATGATAGAAATTAATCTAATCCTGAAATTAAAAGGTGGACCATGTGTTTTAGTGACATAAATTCTAATGAGAAAATTTATTTTATATATTGATCCAGTAAAGAGTCTGTAAAGTTATTTTTGTTAAATCATTTGCTATTGGATATTTAGAGGCTATTTTATAGTGGGTAAAGAAGAAAATAAATAGAAGATGTGGAAATTCGGTAAAATTGAATTTCAAAAGAACAATGATTTTAAAGGAACAACAATACCGTCACTCTAATTTGGATGTGAGCTGAACTGATTGTGATATTTGATTAGCTTAGGGTAGAATATAGTCTACATTTGCACAACTGGGAGATAAGAGGGTTGGTTAAGCAAACACTGGTGTGAACAGAATTGCATAGAACTTATTTGAGACAATAGCATTCATTTAAGTAAATTCTTTAGTTTCAACCATTTAGAAAAATAGTTTAATTAAAGGTCATTTTTATCTATTTGTTAAGACAGGCATGAGACTCTGGTGATGAAATACATAAAGCTGAACAGTACATTTCGGATATTTTTCATACCTATACGAAGCAATGATAACATATTGTAGTTCACAGAGTTTTCTTCCTCTGTTTTTAAAATACTAGTGTTAGTTTTATTTTGTTGATGGCAACACTATTGGAGAGTATCAGAATGATGCTTTTAGATACGATTTTTATTTTAGAATTCATCTTTTAAGGGAAATGATGAATCATGTTCTTGAATCAATGAACAAACTAAATACCTGTGGGAGGGGAAGCCTGAGTGGGATCCAGGATATTATGGATTGAATCATGTCCCCTACAGAGACATGTTCAAGTTCTAACCCCTGGTCCTATAGATACGAACCCATTTATAATAGGATCTTTGATGATGTTATTAGTTACGGTGAATTAAAGTGAATTAGGGTGGGCCTATGATTGCAGTCCTTATCAGCAGAGGGAATTTGTATGCAGTCAGTAGTAGGAGACAGGAGGAGACAGAAAGGAAGAGAGACAGCTATTTGGGAGAAGCAGAAATTGAGTTATGAATTGCCAGCAAACCACTACAAGAATGCTATAGCCTTTGGAGAAAACATGATCCTGCTGGCATCTTGATTTTTTTACCTCAAACCTCTAGAAGTGTGAAAAATAAATTGTCCTTTAGGCCAACAGTCTGTGGTACTTCGTTGTAGCAGTCCCAGCAAGTAAGACATAGGGGACCCTTGAGTGGGTTTGAGAAACCAAATTTGGGTGCTGGGAAAATGATTCTGGATACTATTTAGAGAAGAGCTTGGAAGCAGGAGAACTATAAAATGACTGTTAAAACAGAAGTTTGAGATGATGTCAGCCAGAACGAGGGCTGAGAAAATTGGACAGATTTGAAAGATATCCAAGAAGTATAAACAGCAGAACTTTGATTTTCCGTTAGATGTTTAGAGGAGGTGAAGGAGTCAGAGTTATCCAAAATGCTTTACAGGTTTTTACCTTGTCTCGCTGGGTCAATGCTGGCATACTTTACTGAAGCAGGAAATTATGTAATGGACCATTTTGTTTCAGTAGCCCATGGAAAGGTGGAATAAGAAAACAGTGAAATAAAAAACAAAGAGAACAGAGAGAAAAGAAAAACTAAAATGGCAGACCTAAGCCCTAACTTAACAGTATTTACAATAAATGTCTGTGGTCAACATATACCTTTTAAAAGACAAAATGGCAGTTTGAATTTAAAGACATGACCTGGCGCAACTATATGCTGTCTACAATAAACTCACTTCAGATATGACATAGCAGGTTGAAATTAAAAGGATGGGAAAAGATATATCATACAAACATCAAAATAAAGCAAGAGTGAGTATATAAATAGATAAAATAGGCTTCAGAGCAAAGAAAATTAGAGATGGATATTGTGTAATGTTAAAAGGGTCAATCCATGAAAAAGACATAATCCTAAATGTGTATGCACTAAACAACAGAACTTCAAAATACATAAAGCAAAAATTGATAAACCAACTAGAAAGAAAATCAGAAAAGATATAGAAGACCACAAGAACACCATCAATCAACAGGATCTAATTGGCATTTATTGAACATTATGCAGCATCACCAGAATATGCGTTCTGGTGATAAAATAAGCAAAATTTTTTTTAAAGAATTTAAATCTTATGGAGTGTGCACTTTGACTATAATGCAATCAATATAATTCAATAATACAAGGATATATAGGAAGATTTTAAGACTCTAGGAAACTGAATAACATAGGGCTACATAATCCATGGGCCAAAGGAAGTCTGAAGGGAAACAAAAAGTACTTTGAACTGAATAAAAATGAAAATACAACATATCAGAATTTATGGGACATAGATAAAGCAGCACTGAGAAAGAAATTTATATCCTTAAAATGCTTTCATTTGAATCAAGGAAATAGTTTCAAATCAATAATCTAAGCTCTCACCCCAAAACCTAGGGGAAAAAAAACGAGTAAAATAAACTGAAAAGCAAGCAGAAGGAAGGAAATAGGATCAGAAATCAATGAAATTGAAATAAAAAGCAGTAAAGGAAATCAATAAATCAAAAGCTGGTTGTTTGAAAGATCAATACAATTTCAAATATCCAGTAAGACTGACAAAATAAGAGAGAAGACCCAATTGTCAATATCAGGAATAAAACTAGCACTCATTTTAGACTATGCAAACATCAAAAAATAATAAAGGAATACTACTATAAACAAACCAATTGTTTGTGGTTATAAACAAATACATTAGACAACATGGATAAAATAGACCCATTTTTTAAAAAACATAAACTACTACAACTCACCAGCATGAATTAGGTAATTTTCATAGCCCTCTAACCATTAATGAAGTTGAATTCATAATTAAAGACTTCCCAAAATGAAATCTCCAGGTCCACAATAGTTTCACTGGAGAATTATATCAGATATTTGAATAAAAATTAACACCAGTTCTGTATAGTCTATTCCAGAAAATAGGAGAGGGAACACTTCTTAATTCATTTTATGGATCTAGTATTATCTTGAGAGTAAAACTCTACAGAAAGGGGAAAAAAAAAAAAGAAAAAAATATCCCACTACAGAATAATATCCTTCATGTGTATAAATGTAAAAATTCTTAACGAAACATGAGCCAAGAGAATTCAGCAACATGTAAAAGAAACTAAATGGTAAGGGTCAAGTGAGGTACATTCCAGTCATTGTAAGACTGGTCCAATATTAAAAAAAATCAATCATTGTAAATGCACTGTATTAACAGGCTAAGAAAGAAAAATACCAGGATCATATCAATTGATACAGAAAAAATATCTGACAAAATACAACACTCATTCATGAAAAAATGTCTCAGAAAAATAGGAATACAGAAACTTCCTTAACTGGATGAAGACCACCTAACAAAAAACCTATAGCAAATACCTCCCAGGAATTATGTGGAGTAAAAAAAAAAAAAAATCCAATTCCTAAGGGTTATATATTATTTGATTCCATTTATGTAGCCTATTTGAAATGACAAATGTCAAATGGAGAACAGATTACAGTAGCCAGTGGTTAAGGATAGGGTAAGTGGCTGGAGGGAAATGAGTGTGTCTATAAAAGGGCAATATGAGACATCACTGTGGCAATGAAAATGTTCTGTATCTTAATGAAAACAACAAAGGGATTATTATCAATTACTATTAAACTGAGATTATCAATTCACTTTTGTGATTATTTTAGCCTCAGTGTGTAACTCTAGTAAATTTTTTTTCTGCATTTATGCCCAATAGTTTTAGAAACTGAAGGGGTGGTGTAATGAAAATAGATTAGGTTCAAGTCCAAGTGCTCCTTCCAACTAACTTGTCACCATGGCCTTGGCCTTTATACTTGTTGAAACATAGGTCCTCTCAGTGGCTTTGGAATAGCTGATCTTTACGGTCCCTTACTGGTGTAGAATTTAATGGTTTCATGTTTCAACACTTCAAATACATTTCACCATCTTAAAAGTACCCTCAATACATAAGAATGGATCCTATTTCATCAAGCTTGCTTTGCATAGATGGGAATTTATACCAACATTTCTGGTCAATAATGAAAGGCCAAGGCCCCGATTTAATGCCCTTTAATTCAATAAGTACCACAGACTCCTTCAAGTGCCTCTGAAGTCATGAGGTCATGACCTGCTGTTGCTCATGGAAAGATGGTAAAAAGAGGTCATAATGAATGTTGGTTCAGATGATTGGTATTTTCAGGATAGAATGTTTTGCAGGGATTGCTTTTTAAAAAGTAATTTATGGTGATTTTACCTTCTACTGAATTTCATGGCACCACCTGAGGCATAGTTCCTGTTCAGAACTGCTTTTTTTTCTTAGTTTTTAAAATTAGTTTTTCAGCATAGTTAACTGTATCTGCATGGACAAGGGTTTTTCTTTGTTTTACATTTTGTCATCTCAAAGTCTCATGACATCAGCCACCAGAATGAAAAAATTAGGTACTTTATACAGAGAGAAAATAATAAACTATATTAAAAGTTCATCTTAACTTCAACTTCTGCATGAGGCCAAAGTAAGAGATGTTTATTTGGTTCAAAATTTAAATTTTCTGTAGCACACTGTCTAATTTAATTTGTCTGATCAGTTTATTTAAACAACCTAATTACATAGAACCTAGAATAAGGAATGAGATCTTATTGTTCTGTATAGGTTAATTTAATACCTTAGTACATTCCAGAGTAGTGTGGGGAGAAAAGTATTTGCAAATTCTGCTTGAAGGACTGGGAAAAACTTTTAAACTTCCCCACCTGGGGAATTCCTGATACTCTGTCAAGCATTAGGGACACCCAATTTAGTAAGCCAAGCCCTTAATCTTGAGGCTTGCCTTTATGAAACGTATTACTGAGATGTAATTATGCCTGAGTCACCTCGAGAGCCTCTTTTGTTGCTCAGATGTGGCCTCTCTCTTTGAGCCAACTCTGAAAATAAACTCACTGCCCACCTCACTGCAAAAATAATTCACTGCCCACCTCACTGCATAGGACATGACTTCCTGAGGTACAAGCATCCCAGGCAATATGGGACATGACTCCCAGGAATGAGGCTGGCCCTGGCTCTGTAGGATGGAGAATGCCTTCTTGAACAAAAGGGGGAAAAGAAATGGTCCAAAATAAAGTTGCAGTGGCTAAGAGATTTCAAATGGAGTCTGGAGGTTACTTTTATGCAAGCTTCAGCCAGATATGGCAAACTACCACAGTATGCCAAGCCCCAACCAATATTTATTCCTGAAAATCCTAGGGAGTGCTCTAGGCTCTATCTAAGCCTCTGTAAAAGTTTTCCTTAGTAAATATGTTTTTCCCTAAAGATTGAGAAGAGGATCAAATGAGAGGGAGGATATATAACTGAGAAGTTAGGATGTAACAAATGAATGTGACTACTGACTCATTATATGGATATTTATTTTTAGTGGCTCATGTTTTAGAATTCCCAGAAGGAAATACCTGAAGTTGTTGAACTGTAATCCAGTAGCAGTAGTCTTTGGTAATGATTGTAAAATTATATTGTTAAAAAGCAAAAGTCAGTTGCCTGTGTTTGTGTGGATCTACTCTTGGATGCTTTGTTCTGTTCCACTGATATATATACACACACCCACCACATACACCTCTGTTAGAAGACTTAAAATTGGGTAGAGTCTAATACCAGTAGTCAATAAGAAGGTAGGGGGAGGGGTATGAGATGCTTGGGGTTTTCTTTTTAATTTTTATTTCTTTTTCTGGAGTAATACAAATTTTCTAAAAATGATCATAGTAATGAATGTACAACTATGTGATGATTTGTGAACCATTGATTGTATACTTTGGCTGGACTCTTTGGTATGTGACTGTATCTAAATAAAATTACATTTAAAAAATAAAAACAGTATACCTAACCATAAAAAATTTTTTAAAAACCCAAGTATATCTTGACCAAAGAAAGAAAACAGAGACCACACAGAGGGAGGTCCAAGGTAAATGTTTGTGTGTGTATGTGTGCATAGTATAGATATCTCATCTGCATGAACACAACAACAACAACAAAAAAAAAGGTAAAGGAAAAAAAAATCCATTCTACCAGCTTTTCAACTAATGTATTTTTTTTTTAAGGTGCTTGGTTTGCATCCCATGGAGATAGGTCTTGGGCCAGCATTGGACCTCATTTGTGTAGAACTTTGTTGATGTAATTTGAAAGCCTTATTTCTGAACTTCTAAGTTCATTTTTGTGAACCCTTAAATCCCCCTTTACCATTCTTCTAAATTGGCTCTGTTCAGTGCTTACTGTTGATTGTTTCTAAATCTTGATAAGGGAAGAGGCTGAGGATGCACATTCTCAAGATAGTTTTTATGGCTTTAAACATGGACCTTTCTCATTTTCCATGCCAATAGCATGCATATTTTAGTGTCTTTTGCTATGCTCCTGATATTGCAAAGAGAATGTAAAGTTAGGTGGCCTTGAAATCTATACCTGACCTCTTTACCAATGATCAGACATTTATTGAACATGTCTGCCAGGAGGGAAGATTGATAAAGTATATGCTTGCTCTTACATATGAAGGACAATGACTTTGAAGCCAAAGACTAGGATCTTTACCCTCTTGTCTTCTTGGTTAGCCTCAGTGTCTTTTCTTCTTAACTACTATAGTATTAATTTCTGTAGTCTTCTCTAGTCTTTGCCTTGACTTTTTTTGGAAAAATGTAAATAACACATAAGTAATCTATTACTGTGGGCATTGCAACCCCAATAGTCAGAAATTGAAAAGTCAAAATTTATCTTTCCACTATTAGAATTAATGACCCAATATCATATTTAGGCTACTGTTCTTTTACAGAAATGTAATCTTGGGTAAGAAATAATAACTATAAACCAAGGTATGTATATTATACTATACTTGAACATCATCTCTAGATTACTTATGTTTTCAAAGGCATTTTCATGCTCTAAAACTATGGGTTTAATGTACTACATGTATTGGTATCAGGGGAACAGAAATGAAATATCAGTTTGATTTAGAGGTGCTATGGAGAATACTTTAATGTTTCAATTCATTTGTTTATAATATATTTATGCATATAGATACGTATATACTTCAAAAGATTTCTCATTTGGTGAATGTTTTTTAATTGACTATCAAAATTTTTTAAGAGTAGTTTGAAACAAAACCAATAAACAAAAAATGCATATTTTTATTTCACTCTACAACCATGTAAGTGAAAGCTTTTAAAAAGACTTGCACACATTTTTTTTTCTGCATAGAAAGCTTTTCTTGGTGTTTTCTGATCTGTCTGCTGATAACATTCAGCATTCTTGTTTTGATTTCCTGTCTACATTAATTGACATTTATAATTGCTTGAATGAGGGATATTTTGGCCATCAATATAATTTTTAAATCACAGATAGAATGTCCTGCTGTGATCACTCTATTTTGTTTTGAGGATGATCTGCCTTGATGCTGGCTGCAAAGACTTTCTTAGAGTAGGACCTAATAGAAAGGTCTGGTTAGGGAGGAAGAGAGGGAGGGATAGGGAGGGAGAGACCATGTGCACGCATATTGAACAGCAGCTAACATGCAAGTTAAGATGAGGCATCTCAACCTTTACTCCCAAACAGAAAGGGCAACTCCCACTTGTTGCGCGAATCTACTTAGAGCTTAGCATCATGCTAATCCAGAGATGATATTTAACTATAGCATAATATGCATCTTGGTTGAAACTTATTATTTTAGTTGAGTCTCTCCCAGCAACCTTGTGGAAAAAGAATTGAGTTCAGCAATTGAGTTTTATTTTTAAACAGTCTTATTGCAATATAATTCACATATCATACAATTCACCCATTTTATATGTATAACCCACTGGTTCTTGGAATATTCACAGATATGTGCAACCATCATGACAGTGAGTTTTAGAACATTTTTATTATCTCATAACCCCCCTCCCTGATATTCTCACCCTCCACTAAGCAATCACTAATCTACTTTCTGTTTCTGTATATTTCCCTATTCTGCATGTTCATATGAATAAGACCATATAATATATAGACTTTTGTGATTGGCTTCTGTTACTTAGAATAATGTTTTCTAGGCCGTCCAAGTTATGGCATATATTTGTACTTCATTCTTTTGTGTGGCTGAATAATATTGCAATTTTTGGATTTACCAAATTTTATCCATTCATCCATTGATGTATGTTTTAGTGTTTCCAGCTTTTGACTAATATGAATAATGCTGTTATAGCATTTGCATGCAAGTTTTTTGTGAATGTATGTTTTCTCTGGGGTATATACCTAGGAGTGAAGTTGCTAAGCCCTATGGTAATTCTATCTTTAATCTTTTGAGAACTTCTGAATTATTTTCCAAAGTGGCTGTTCCATTTTAAATTTACATCAGCAGTGTATGAATATTCTGGTTTCTCTATATCCTTGCCAACACTTGCTATCATCTGACTCTTTGAGTCTAACCTTCCTAGTGGGTGTCAAGTGGCATCTCATTGTGATTTTGGTTTGCATTTTTCTGATGACTAATGATGCTGAGCATCTTTTATTTGCTTGTTGGCTATTTGAATATCTTTCTTGGAGAAATGTCTATTCCTATCCTTTACCCATTTTTAAATTGGGTTAACAGTCTTTTATTATTCAATTATAATAGGTTGTAAGAATATTCCAGATACAAGTCCCTTATCAGATATATGATTTGAAAACATGTTCCTCCATTGTGTAGGTTTTCTTTTATCTTTCATGATGTCCTTTGAAGAACAAAACAATTTAATTTTGGTGAAGTACAGTTCATCTTTTCTTGCTCATAGTTTTGGTGTCATAGTTATGAATACTTTATCATATCCAAGTATTCTAGTTTGCTAGCTTCCGGAATGAAACACACCAGAGATAGATTGACTTTTAATAAAAGGGGATTTATTTTGTTAGTTCTTCAGAGGAACGGCAGCTAACTTTCATCTGAGGTTCTTTCTTACGTGGGAAGGCTCAGAGTAATCTCTGTTGGACTTCTCTCCAGCCTTCTGGGTTCCAACAACTTTCCCCAGGGTGATTCCTTTCTGCATCTCTAAAGGCCTGGGCTGAGCTGCGAGTGCTGAGATGAGGTATGCCGAGCTCCTTGGGCTGTGCTACCTTGAGCTCTCTCATTTAAGCACCAGCCAATTAAGTCAACCGTCGTTCATTGCAGCAGGCACGCCTCCTAGCCGACTGCAGATGTAATTAGCAACAGATGAGGTTCAGGTACCATTGACTCATGCCCGCAGCAGCAAAACTAGGTGCCTTCACCTGGCCAAGTTGACAACTGAATCTAACTACCACACCAAGGTCATGAAGGTTTGCCCTATATTTTCTTATAAGAATTTTATAGCTCTCCCTCTTGCATTTGGGTCTTTGATACATTTTGAGTAAATTTCCATATAAGGTATAATGTTCCAGCTTCATTCTCTTGCGTGTGGTTATCCAGTTGTCCCTGTACCATTTGTTGAAAAGATATTCTTTCCCCATTGAATGGTTTTGCCAACTTTGTCAAAAATCAGTTGCTCATAGTATGTGTTTATTTCTGCACTCTTAATTTTATGCCATTGATCTATATGTCTGCCCTTGTGCCAGTATCACAATGTCTTGATTACTGTTGCTTTATAGTAAATTTTGAAATCAGAAAGTGGAAGTCTTTCTACTTTATTCTTCCTTCTTCAGTTGTCTTGGATATTTTGGGTCCCTTGCAATTCCATATGAGTTTTAGAATCAGCTTGTCATTGTCTACAAAGAAGTCAGCTGGGATTCTCATAGGGAATGCATTGAATTTGTAGAAAAGTTTGGGAAGTATTTTTTATCTTAATGTTAATTCTTCTGGTCCATGACCATGGATAGTTTCCCATTTATTTAGATCTTCTTTAATTTCTTTCAATAGTGTTTTACAGATAACAGAGTATACGTTTTGCATTTCTTTTATTAAATTTATTTCTTAGGATTTTATTCTTTTCCATGCTATTGTGAATGGAATTGTTTTCTCAATTTCATTTTCAAATCATTTATTGTTAATGTAAAAACATATATAATAGGTTTTATATATTGATCTTATATCCTGCAACTTGCTGAACTTGTTTATTCTAGTAGTTACCCACATCCCCACCCCCTGGAGTCTTTAGGATTTTCTTTATACAAGATTTCTTTATACAAGATATATCTACAAATAGAGATAGTTTTACTTCTTCCTTTCCAATCTGGATGCCTTTTATTTCTGTTTTACTGCCTAATTAGAATGGCTAGAGTCAACACAATGTTGAATACAAGTGTTGAGGGTAGACATCCTTACATTATTCCTGATATTAGGGGAAACCAGCAAGTATTTCACCACTAAGTATTAACTACTGAATTCACCCATTGAGGGTTTTTTTGTATGCTGTATGGCACATTTCATTATTTTTCCAGGTGAGTATCCCATTAATGCAGAACCATTCATTGAATTTTTGTTTGTTTGTTTGTTTTTGTTTGATATGCTGGTTTGTTTGTTTTTGGGGGAAGTGCATGGACTGGGAATCGAACCTTGGTCTCCTGCATGGCAGGCAGAGAATTCTACCATCCCTCACCTATTGAGTTTTAAGTATTTTGTTTTGATAGTGATGGTAATTTTTTGGTGGTTGCTGTCTCTCTTGTTCCCATAGCTAGTTATTCTCACCTGGGTCCAAACTTGACCAAAATATTGATCTATCTAGGGAAATGGGCATACCAGCTTTAAGTAGCAACTTTCACCTCTAGTTGGATACACTCATGTCTGGGCCCACCCCCATACAAATGTAATGAATCCCTGAGATGGAACCTCAGGTTCTGGTATTTAAAGAGTATCTCCCCAGGTGATTCTATTTTGAAGGCTGAGTAGAAATCCCTTGATGGTGTTTGAGCAATTAAAGCTAACTCTAAATTAGGAACTGTGGATTGCTGCTTCCTGATTTTCCTTGGTACTTTAAATCTTACACTTCTCTGTGCTCCTTCACCCCAAAGCAGCCTCATGAACCAGACGGTAAAGTCTCAGATGTTTTTGATGCAGGAACCCAGTGAGTGCCTCACATTCCCTGCATCTCTTCTGTCTTCTCCTCTCTACTATTGGTTCAGAGCCCTGTTTATTTCATTCATACCATTTCATCTCTAGGAAAATGTATTGTGTTCTCATTTCCAAATAGGCAATATCTGATCCAGTATTTAGGGGAAAAATCACATTTGGAGGCAGAGTATAGTACAGTGAATGCAGCATACGCTTTGGAGCTAGAAAACAGCTGGTTTCAAATTCCAGTTGTAGAATTTCCCTTGCTATGTCTGAGACCTAAGTGAGTCATTTCACATCTCTGATGTTGGTGTCTGTATGTTGTAATGAGAATTGGAGATATTATAATTAATATGCCTTCTTCATGGCCTTGAACATGAGGTACCTGCAGTTGTTACCTATGGCTGGATAACAAATTAATGGCTTAAGACCACACTTATTATTTTTCAGTTTTTGTAAGTCATGAATCCAGGCATGACTTCTCTGGGTCCTTTGGCTCAGGACCTCTCACAAGGCTACATGTCAAGGGGCTGCAGTTATCTCAAGGCTCAGCTCGGAGAGGATCTGCTTTCAAGCTCATTCACGTCGTTCTTGACAATAGTCAATTCTTCTAGGGTTGTTGAACTGGTGACCTCAGTTCATTGCCGCATGGAACTCTCCATAGGGCATCAATCTGAAAAAGTGAGAGAAAAGTGCCAGAGAAAAAGAATGAGAAGACAAAGTCTCAATCTTTTTAAAACTAACATCAGAAGTGATTCCCAACACTTATGTTGAATTCTCTTTTTTAAAAGCAAATCCCATGGTCCAACGCACACTCAGAAAGGAGAGGTCATGAATACCAGAGGTAAGGACCATTAGGAACAACTTTAGACGCTGCCAAAAGCAGCACTCCTCCCTAAAACTCTTATTATTTTTCTTTGGAGTATCTCTTAATATTTCTAGCTTGGGGTAGGTACCGAATCACGTTTCCTGGCATATCTTTTGAGGACATAGGAACCAGATGCCAAATTGGAGTACTGAGGTGTAAGAGGTTAGAGTTGGCTTGGGAGACCACATGGTACATCAGTAACAGTATCGTGATAAGAACCTCAGTCAGCTGATATCCTAGTGGGTCGTTATCTTCTGAATTATTTTGCTATGTGATTACACATGAACTATAGAGCTTCAGGAATAAGGCAGTATAGTAGACCAGAAGGAAACAGTATGAGCAGTCATTTAGAATGTGCCGCTGCAGAGAGAATAGCTAAATGGCAGTTCTTTTAAACCACTGTGCCAAACTATGGTTTGTCTATCCATTGTGGCTGCTCTTTACAATAAACCATAGCAGCTACACTCTTGTTCCTTCTACTAAACACCTGGTTCTGAAATCACCATTTCGGGAGGCTATTCTTGGGAGAACATTGAATATCACTTCTAGGCATTTCCAATTCTACATAATTAGAATAAAAAGACTTTCAAGTCAGCTTCAGGTTTTAGCTTGTTATATAAATAAGTTCACAGGAATCTCAAATGCTTTACAGAAATCTGACAGCAACTATAAAAGGCTTTTGAACATTTTTGTTGCCAAAGTCCCAGGGATTGCTGGAATCTTAAATAGCCTGTTTTAAGCTCCAATTCAGAAGCTTTTTGTCATGTTTAATAATGTGGTGAATAATTCCTTTTCAGTTAGTCATTTCCTCTTTTATAATCCACAAGGATCTTTGAGCCATGGAATGGATATTTTCTCGAGTTATAAATTAAAGGTCCTTTCGATCCAAAACTTAAAATGGCCTTTTAATGTACCACTTCTGTAAATCCATTTATCTAGGTCTAAATATTCATTAAAGTACATTTAAATGAAAGCTTTATGTAGGTATATGTTCAGTTCAGAGAGTGATCATTTTGAAATGAGAGTGTCATTGAAGACATTAGATAACCCTGTATACTGTAGGAAACTTAATAGGAAAAAAATATTTTATTTGTAGAGGATATTCCATATTAGAACCTTCTTCAATTTTTTCTTTTCTCCCTTTCTTTTAAAGTATAGCTAAAAGACCAGGTTCTAAGGACTATAATGGGTTTATGGATAATATTCATGGGATGTCTAAACTTGAATGGGGAAATTTTACATATTTATTTACACTAACCTCTAACTGAAATTTAACTCTTCTTTCAAGTATGAATATAGCACTGGCGGTATTTGTGACTTTGTCACCAATAGAAATCCCAGATATCTTTCATTTTACAGTTATTGCGCCTATCACAAAATATTATTTATGTTTATCACTCCTTTGAAAATGCTGTAGTTATTATACCTGCCAATGGTCTCATTATTAATGGCTTAAAAGCATATATTACTCTATCACAAATATGTTTTATGATATTTTGATAGTTGTTTCAATGTAATTTATTTCTCTAATCGTGTGTACTTTTTAATTAAAAAATGTTAGTCTTAGAAGCCGTACATAGGCTTTATCAGGCTGCCCCAAGGGTTCAAGTACATATACACACACAGTCACACGCACACACGCACATGCACACACGCACACGCACATGCACACAGAGCTAAGAACCTCTGAACCTGACAGACTGGAATATCATAGAGACTTCTGCCTTCCCCTCAATTTTGACGTACCCATTTATCCTGCCCAGGGCTGCTAGGATCATTCTTGTAACAAATTTTTGTTTGAATACCTGTTTTAACTTCTTGCCGGTAAACATTTTGACTTCAACCTTATAACAGACCCTGGGCCAGACCATTAAGCTGAGCTGTATCTGAATTTCTGACTCATAGAACCTGTATGAGATAATTATTTATTTATTGTTGTTTTAAGCCTCTGAGTTTTGATATAGTTTATCATGCAGCCACAGATAACTGAATACCTTGCACAAGGTGTTTTAATTTACTGTGCTGCTCAAATACTAAGCAATGGTTCAGCTTACACAATGGGAATTTATTTGCTCATGTTTTTGAGGCTAAGAGAAAGTCCAAATCAAGACATCAACAAGGTGATGATTTCTTCCTGAAGACTGTGGTATTCTGGGGCTGGCTGCTGGTGATTCTTTGTCCTTAGCTTGGCACATGGCAAAGACACATGGAGGTGTCTCCTGGTCTCTCCCTTCTCTTCTAGGTTCTGTTGATTTTAGCTTCCAGCTGTTCCCTCTGGGGTTCTCTCTCTATCTATCTGAATTTTATTCTGTTTATAAAGGATTAAGACCCATCCCGATTGAGGTGGGCTGCACCATAACTGAAATAAACTCAAAAACTCCTGCTTCCAGTGGGTTCACACCCACAAAATGTATTATTTTTAAGAACATGTTTCTCTTGACACATACAACTCCAAACCGCCACACGAGGTCATAGCACTAATACATAACGAAGGAAGGCCAGAAATCCAGCTGTTGTTGAAGTATGCCATTTTCCTCAACTTAAAAAGATAGCAGGGTGGGCCATGGTGGCTCAGCAGGCAAGAACGCTTCCCTGCCATGCCAGAGGACCCGGGTATGATTCCCGGTGCCTGCCCATGTTTAAAAAAAAAAAAAAAAGCAGCAATCAGAGAGTATCAGAGAACCCTGCATTCTTCCTCCTCTTTTTTCTTCTTTAGCGCTTCCTCTTTTCTCCCTTCCCTTCCCTCTTCCTTATGTACCATATGTATATGATACTTAACAATTGATGAAATAATGGGTCATCTGTTTTCTCCCTTGTTCCCCTGAAATTCTTAACTGAAATAAAACGGTGTAACAAAAACACCAGGTAAAATTTATTAAGCACTTAACACATGTTCTAGGCAGGGTTCTAAGTGTTGAAGTAATCCCACAACAGTCACAGATGTATTACTCTTATCTGCTTTACGTGAAGGGCAGTAAATGACACCTTCTTTGATGTTCGCAATAACTTTGTCAGGGAAGGAGGTGATATCATCCCTATTTTAAAGATAACTTGACTGAGCTCAGTGTTAACGGACCTTGCTAAAATGCTGTGGGTTTTCTGTATCTGTGTCAGAAGCAAATTAGAGCCTACTTCTCCCAATACTGGTTCATTTCCTATCTTGCTGATATGAGAGTTTTAAAAGATAAAAGGGTCGCCATACTAATTTGTAGAGCATTTATTTGAATTAATGCCTTTTCTGAAGTGTAGACATGAAAATATCTGAGGAATTTAATTTTTGTGGGTGAAGAGCTTGGGTAAAGACCATCTTATGTTTGAATTTGTATTCCCAAATTGAAGGGAAACATCCCATGTGGGATGATAGGTTATCTCTGGGTTATCCCTTGACCTTTTAGTGACATTAAAATGAACGAAAACTAAATGAAATGATATATCTCCATAGTATTTTAAACCCATTGGTATAAAAACAATTTAAATAGCAAACACTGACTTTCTCTGTTGCTCTTTGGTCTGATTTTTAAATAACATTTTCATTGTAGATTAGCCTACTAGTTAGAGGAAAAACTCAGAGGCAACTCTATCTGATACTGAAATATGTTTAAACTTGCAAATATCAGTTTATTTAGGAGAACAATTGGTACTGTGAGAATTATAGTAGATTATTTAGCTGTTATGTACTTACATTGAAAATGCCCTTTATAAATTACTATGTCACTTAAAAATCATTCCATTCAATATATTTTGCATGCTATGTGTGTGCAAGGAAAAGAGAAAGATGCATACAAATAATAACAAATATAGATTTGTTTGCAGGAAAAAGTATTTACAACTGATATGACAAATATAAGGTTTATTTCATGTAGTTTACTCAGAGCTTCTAGAAAGCTAAGAAGATGATCAGTGATCTAACAAAAAACATGCTATAGAACATTGTAGCCAATTCTGTTTTCCGACAGTGG
>PVIY010025617.1:0-36457 GCA_004026745.1 Myrmecophaga tridactyla | reverse complement strand
AATCTTTTTTTCTCTATTATCGTTTTATTCCTTTTTCTGATGTCTTTTTATCTCTTTTTCTAAATCGATGCAAATGTTCTAAGAAATGATGAATATGCAACTATGTGATAATATTAAGAATTACTGATTGTATATGTAGAATGGAATGATATTTTAATGTTCTTTTGTTAAGTTTTTTAATTAATAAAAAAGTTTAAAATATATATATACTAAAGGTACACAACAGAATATTTGAAGAGGCAGAAGAAAGAATAAATGAACAAGAAGACAGAACAATTGAATTTGAATGCAAAAAAGAACAAGTGGCAAAAAAAGATGGAAAATTTTCAATTGGATCTCAGGAAAACAATGGACAACACAAAGTACACAAATATAAAATTCATTGGTATCAAAGAAGGAGAAGTGAAAGGAGGTAGGAAGTTTCATTCAGGAGATAATGGGGGAAAATTTTTCCAACCAATATAAAAAGCATAAATATGCTAATCAAAGAAGCCAAATGAACCCCAAATAGAATAAATCCAAATAGGCCTACTCCAAGACATATACTAATCAGTCTGTCAGATGTCGAAGAGAAGCAGAATCCTGACAGAGGTAAGAGAAAAGCAACTCACCACACACAAAGGAAACCATATAAGACTTGAGTTTGGACTACTCAACAGGTACCATGGAGGTGAGTGGGCTGTGGTATGATGTATTTAAGATCCTGAAAGAGAAGACTTCCAGCCAAGACATCTATTCCTAGCCAAACTGTCCTTTAAAAGTGAGGGAGAGATTAAAATTTTCATAGACAGACAAAGGCTGAGAGAATTTGTCAACAAGAGATCTGCCCTACAATAAATACTAAAGGAAGTTCTGTTGGCTGAAGAAAAAGAAAAGCAGGAGAGGGAGGTCTGGAGGAGGGCATAACTGAAAAGTACAAGTAAGGGTAACTTAAGGGATAAAAAGAGAAAGAGGGAAAAGAATATACAGATTTGACAAATAACAACTAAAGGATAAAATGGTAGATTCAAGAAATGCCCTTATAGTAATGACTTTGAATGTTAACAGATTAAACTCATCAATTAAAAGATACATATTGCCAAAATGAATTGAGAAATATAATCCATCTATATGCTTCTTGTAAGAGATTCATCTTATACCCAAGGAAAAAAATAGATTAAAAGTGAAAAGATGGAAAAAGATGTCCATACAAGTTGTAATCAAGAGAAAGCAGGAGTAGCTCTTCTAATATCAGACAAAATAGACTTTAAAAGTAAAGACATCATAAGAGACAAAGAAGGACACTACATATTAACAAAAGGGACAATTCACCAAGAAGAAATAGCGATCATAAATGTTTATGCTCCCAATCAAGGAGCTCCAGACTACATGAGGGAAAACTTGGAAACACTGAAGGGAGCAACAGACGAGTGAATAAACAAAATGTGTATATACATAGACAGCATATTATGCAGCAATAAAGCCAAATGATATCCTGAAGAATATGGCCACATGGATGAGCCTTGAGGACATAATGTGAGTAAAAGAAGCCAGACACAAAAGGATAGATACTGTATGATTTTGCTTTTGTGACCTTGGCAAATGTAAATTCAGAGGCTTATAATATAGAATAAAGAGGACAGGAGATACACAGAAGGTAGAGATGTGTGAATGATTATTTAATGAGGTTGAACTTAAACATAAGGGAATGGAGAGAAATGAAGGTAGTTCATTAGTGGGTCTATAAGTAACATTGCCATATTGAAAGTGAACATGACTGAAAGCAGTTGTACAGAGCCATGTATCCCACCAATTAACACTATAAATACAAATAAGATCTTGCATGAACTACTTCAAATGTATGAATCTTGTACCAAAAGTAAATAATAGAGAGGTACAGGGGGAAACTTACTAATGCATACAGTGGTCTAGGTTTAATAGGAAGACATCAACACTACGTGGCAACACCAGGGATAAATATTTGGAGGGAAAAGGCATGCATTAAAGAGAAGTTTGGATTTTCTATTTGGTGAGGGTGGATTTACCAGTTATTTTTCTCTTGGGAGCAATGAAAATTGTCTAAAATTGCAAGTGCTGATGACTGTACAACTAAGTGAGGATAATGTGAGACGAGGATCATTGACTTTGGACATTGTACATGATGCCCAATGGATGGAAGTGGCTAAAGAAATCACTGACTGAGAAGTAGAATGGTGAACTGCAGTGTTACATATAATTGAATACTGTGCAGCTACAGAAAGGAATGAAATCATGAGGCATGTCACAAGGTGATTGAGCCTGGGGGACATTATGTGAGGCAAAATAAATCAGAAACAAAAGAGAAAATATTGTATGGTCTCTTTTAAAAAATATTTATAAGAAAATTGGGACCTATAATTGAAAGCTTATAGCTGTCACATTTAGTCCAGAGCTGTAGTTATTATTTCTAGATTCTCAGAGGCTGGGCTATATATGTATAACTTGGTATTTCCCTGGACTTTGGGTTCCTATGTGACACCTCTGACTCAGAGTAGGAGTTTTGCAGGTCTGAAAGTCAGCATTGCCACCTACAACAACTGTTAAAGAAACTGAAAATGCGATCAGTCTTCAATTAGAGATAAGAATGAAGCCAATCAGGTAGGGACTAAAGTAAATCAGAACACAGGGTTAAGGAGGACATTGTCTATATTTTAGAACTTCACCTACTCTATGAGACCAGAGAAGAAGAGGTTTATTTTGCCCAAAGTCTAAATTTTCTGTAGTACATAATCTAATTCAACCTGTCTGGATAGATCATTCAAACAACCCAAACACATGCAGCCCAGAATGGGAACAAAGGCTTGCATTTCTGTATAGCTTAGTGTAATGCCTGGATATACCCAAGAGTATGTTGAGCAGGTAATTAAAAAGTATTGGCAGTTCTTCCAGATAAGGGAGAAAAAAATATGCAGCTATTAAGCTTTATCACTGGAGAAACCCATAATATTGTCTCAAATTTTAGGAACTCCCAAGTCAGTAGCTAAGCCCTTGTTCTTGAGGCTTACTTTTGGGAATCTATATCATGGAGAAGCTAAGCATACCTATAGTTATACCTAAGAGATCCTTTCAGAGGGTCTCTTTTGTTGCTAAGATGCGGCTTCTCACTCTCTAAGTCAAACTATGCAAGTAAAATCATTACCCTCCTCCCTATGTGGGACATGACATCAAGGGTTGAAAAGTCTCCCTGGCAAAGTGGGATATGAATCCCAGGGATGAGCCTGGCCTTGGCATTGTGGGATTGACAAAGCCTTCCTGACCAAAAGGGGGGAAATTTTTTTAACAAAATAAGGTATCAGTGGCTGAGAGAGTTCAAATAGAGTCAAGAGGCTATTGTGGAGGCTACTCTTACACAAGCTTCAGCAAGATATAGCAATTCTTGCTAAGCCTAAAGGGCTTTATCTGAGATTCTACAAAGATTCCATGCACTGGGATTACTTTCCAGCAAACTACAACCTCCAGATGGGTTCCTTAGCCAGATAAGTCCTGAAATCCAGAAGGGCCAGTTTCTCCAGAATATCAACTTGTTTCATCCCCGTATCCCATATTATGGACAGCCCTTTTTAACATGAAAAGTTAGAATGGGCACAGTCCAAATAACCCTAAAAGTTGGGAAGAAGGATCAAAGGAGAAGGAATAGTTATAATAGAGAAGATAGATTTAACAAATGAGTATTATGACTACTGAATCATTATATATTTATTTTCTTTTTAAACTATAGTATCTTGAGTAACTAAAAGGCAAAACCTAAAAAATTGCGGAACTGTAACCCATACCAAACTTTGAAATCTGTTCCATAACTACTTGCTTGGAACTGTGGTAGTTTGAAATTTATTGCTTTTTTGTATATATGTTATATTTTATAATAAAAATGTTTATATATATATATATATATATATATATATTAGGTAGAATCTTTGAAAATATGTTTCTGATGGGAATTTCCTTAATATGGTAACCACCAGACAATAATGTGATTTTTCATTCACATACAAATTTTGGAAATTTCCATATAAAATTTTAACAGAATAATTGAGGTAAAAATATTGTAGCATTATAGTATCTTTTTTTTACTAAATATGTTTTATATATATTCTACCCATTCTACAACAATTGATTTCTTTTATTTTTTCAATGTTAATTTATCCCAGGGACAAAAAGATAATTAGGATGGGATAAGTTACTGTCATAAAAATCTGTATCATGAGATTGACAAATTGTTTCGCAAATTTCTCTAATGCACTTTAAATGATTATATATACTCTTTTTTTGGCACAGGAGTATTTCTATATTTATCTTGAGTAATAATAAGATTGAAAACCTAAAGTTTCTGCAATGAAATTGACATAAATGGTGTTTACCCTTTAACTGACATCTTTATCAAGTCTCAAGAAGTAAACTTCCACCATCAAATGTAGAGGGATAGCTTAGTGGAGTTACAAATATATAGGGTTGAATTCTCGAAAACCTGGACACAAATCTTATTCTGGTCACTTTTTGTCTAATGTGGAAATCTTTTTTTCTGAACCTTTTCTGAACATTCATTCCCCTCCTAGGAAATCTAAAAAGAGAGCACACCTCAAAAGACCGCACATAGGGATCATATGACAAAAGTGTGTGAAATTGCTTTGTTTGTACAAAAATGGCTGTAAATTTTGTTAATCTTTTTTCTATTATTGTTAACATTGTTATTGTGATAATGAAATTTCCCCTTAAACCCTAGCTAATAAATCTGTTAACATATATGTCTAATGTTCACATGGGCTTTAATAAATGTTTTCTTTTATATTTTATTTTTTAATCTAATTTACATTTATGTAGCAATTACCCATTCCTTTTAAACAATGTTTGTGTGTGATAGATATGGAGGAAAGCATGTATTGAGGTGGCAGATTACAAACAGGTCTAACATGGCAGCATAACTCCTCTCACATATTTTATAGTGTCCTGATCACACAAGTAAAACAAGGTGCCTGTTTGTGGCCACCTTGAATTGTGGTCATATCCACCCAGGACATTTGCTTAATGGAGGAGAATGATTAATCCCACTTTCTTGAATCTCTGATTTTGGTTTGGTAATGGAATTAAAATAGTAAAAGCTAATGCTCACATAGCCATATTCCAATACATAAAGACATAGAATATCTAACTTAAAGAACCTCTGTCAAACTGCTGCTAAGCAACACAGCTGATAATCAGTGGAACCATGAGTCTATCTAAGTTTAATTACTTTAAATCCAGTTATATTTCCTGGAAGCTCTACCCTCAAAAGTCAATAGCCAGAAAACCAAACTGCCTCCTTTTCAAAAGTACAAGTACCTTTCTTCACGATATAGCTGTAGAAGGAACAAATCTAACCATAAACAGATATAATATCTTTGAAGTATCTTTGAAGTATCTTTTATCCTTTGAAGTATTATTTCTCAAGATTTGAAACAGCTTTCACATTTGTTTCTATAAACTGGTATTTCAAATATTTCAATTTTGGGGGAAATGTAGCTATATACTTTTACTAGAATTGGAGAGGATCTGAAGTTTTCAGACATAAACCAGACACTTTAAAATTTTGATATTTCAAAGGAATAAATAGAAAATTATCTTAGGAAGTCATGTGGAAAAATAAAATATTCACAGATTAATAGATGGAACCCACAATATTTTCTAGCATTGTGAACAGAAAAGGAAATAATAGATAAATGTTAATCATATATTATATACTATGCTTGAGAATGATCGCATAAGCAGCATAGTTCAAAGATTAATTGTACTTTCTAATCACATGGTCAATGCATTTATGCAATACAGCTGAAACTCTCTAGCATGCATATAATTACTCAAATTTCACAATAATGTATTTATACCTACTAATTCATATGCTGTTACCAGAACGTGAAAGTCTTATTGCCCATCTAAAAGAAATGATGTGTTAATGGCTTTGTTTCCCCAAAGAGTGTTTTTTATAAAATATGAACATTTCATATTTGGAAGAACTCTAAATTTGAATATAGATTGAGTAGTAATGTGTTCTTTGGCTCTATACTTATGAGCAAATGACACTTGGTATCTACAAACTTAACCTTGTTCAAATTATAGGATTAGATACATTCCGAAATTAACTATAAATAGCAATCGTAGGAAAAACTCCACAGAAAGACATTTGGATAATTAAATATTGTATTATTTAAAACTTCTTAGGTTTTAAAGATAAATAACTTTAAACAAATATTGAATCAGAGTTGGTAAATTTCCATCTTTCCATTTTTCTTTCTTCCTTTTTAAAATTGTTGTTGAATTGGGTAAGAAATTCTAAAGGTACTTTCTGTGAATTCTAAGATTCAGAAAAGTAAAATAAAGTAAAATATTCACTTCCTTCACATTTATTCCCTGATTCATTCATGTCCAGTTATTGATCATCTAATACTTAATAGCTATCATGTTTTGCACAGGTAATCAAAATATAAAGAATGGCAAAGGTGTTCAGGGACCTAAAATCTTATTTGGGGTCATAAACAGGCAAAAAATAATTTCAGGGTAGACAAACAGATTTTTAAAAGCCATAAGAAAATTTGCTTATACTTGTATATGCTTCAGAGTGCTGGGTCAGAGGAATTTTCAGGGGGTAAATGGGAATATGCATCCCCCTTCTTAGGGGAGGATGTGGTTACTCAGTCATTTATCGTGAAATTAGTCAAAAGAGACATTAACCCAATCTATTTTTACTCTAAATGGGTCACTGCTGAAAGTTTCGTAATTAATGTAGCTGCCATAATTTCAAATACAAAGACATTCATTTCACAGACGTTCAGCTGTCTTGTGAAATTAGCATAGCACACACAAAAAGAAGCATAAAAATGATTTAATAATTTCTACCTAAATATCTGTTAAGCACTTTCATTAAATTGTCAATGGGCATTGTTTGCTAACTGATTAATGATAGTCCTATAAATAAAAGAATACTTCGCTAAAATATTTGTAATTTATCTTTTTTGGGGTGTTCGTTTCAAGAGATCAGACCACTTATCATTGCTCACATCACACAAAGATATTTTCTATAGGAAACCATTTTCAGATTAGTTTAATTACATTCCACCATCGTTTCAATTTTACTGGGATTTACAGCATCTAATCTATTCCCTTTAAAATGAAATAAAGACCCAATGAATGTATAACTAAATATAAAATCTTGGAAAGTAGGGAACAATGGACAAAACAACATATTCTTTTGTATGTCACCAGACTTGACCCATTTGTTGCTTTGCAAATGAAGTATCAAATGAGCAGGTAAATAAAATATGCTTTGCATGGCTATCATATTTTTACTTTATGCAAAGAATATTTGCGTTCTTGAGTACAAGGTAGGGCAGAAGGTAAAGGATGTATTTATGTTGAGTTCCACAGGCACCATGTAACAGCATATCACATCAGGAAGAATTTAAGTACAGATATCAAAATATAGTTTTCATAGAATTAAGTTTTAGAGAAATAAGAAAGAGTTAGCACTCACTACAAATTGCTACATGTTATTATTTTCAGGAAATAAATTAAGTGAAGTATGACATTCTCTCTATGCTCAAATTTAGATGGTGTTGGCTTGGAAGAGTTATAAAATTAAATTTATAACTTATTTATAAATGAGTTATAATTAAATTTATAACTCATTTATAAATGAGAAGGAAGTTAACTCATTTTTTTCCATAGATAGGTATGTATGTCTTTGGAAACGAAGGCACCATTTTACTAGAATGCTTCTCCTATGTCTTCTGATGAATAAAGAATTCCTCCTTACAGGGGGTAAGTATTATGTTCAGAAATTTTAGTCGGTACTAGAAAGAAGTTGCTAACCGTATAGCTCAATCTTCATCTCACAATCTATTCTTGAATTCTGCTGCTAGTTAGTTGCAAGGCAGAAAGGGTAAGGACTGTGTAGAGAAACTATGTTTGTGTGAGTGTAAATTTATTTTATGCTGCGAATTGTGGTCAAAATATTGGAAAGTCACTCATTTAAATTTAGATTGTTAAAACAGCAACATGTTTTGCTGGCAAAGTGTATAACCCCACAAAACGCTGAACTGTAATATTCTAATGCCATCTTAGCAAAATAGTATTTACCTTATTTGACTAGGGTTTGTTGGACTTACTAAATCTTCCACTTCTAGTGCTACCCTTTATCAGTAATGAATAAATCAGTAATGAAATATAGTGAAATCTGTACTTAACTTGATATGTGAGAATTTATTCTTTACTCATTTTAAACTATATGATAACTTCAAATAAATCATTTTATTGTGTGGCTATTTGAAGACTATTAAGGGAATTGCAATCAATTTTAATTTTATTTGGGTTGGGTAGACCTTCTTAAAACATGCATATTTCCAAGAGGTCATGTATTATGACATAACACTCAATATAAAGTATATATTATCTTAGATTACCTCAAAATGCATAGATCCAATAGCATGAGGAGTTCATAGTGACCAGGCAGTAATGATAACTCCAGGGTTAGTGACAAACTTAAATATATCCTCTGTTGGAAGAATATCCTACCTCCTGAGTACCTCTAATCCAGAGAGCCTAAATTTGTCAAAATAGAAAGCATCAATTCTCCAAATAGGTTTCTGGAAGTTCCTAGGAGAACCAAGCTACCATTTGGTTCCTTTACCTGAAATTCTATATACTAGGGATGCAGAACCATTGGTTGACTATTGGGTTTGATACATATAGTGTATTCCAGAAGTGCTGGCCACAACATAGCATAGTTGTCAATAAGTCATTCCTTTGTTCTTTTGGGCCAGTTTTGTTTTTTCCTGGTGATGCAGTACATGAAAGGGTAGGCAGATCTATCGCTCTCTACCCATACATCCTTTCCATAAAATGAATCCCTTGATCTGAGGAAATATTACATGGTATCCCTTGTTGTTAAGTCACACACACTTCAGAAAGTGGTGCAGGCTGAGATATGGAGGTTAAAGAAATTACAAAAAGATGAATAATTGCTGCCTCCAGGGTGAAATGTGTCTGATAAAATTAATTTCTCAACATGGCTGCCTGGTCACCTTGAGTGATGGTACCATATTAAAGGCTCGTTATTGGTTGTTGCTGGTGGCAGATAGCGAATTAGTTGTGGCATCATCTAGATCATACTTAATGGAAAAGAGCCCATGAGCTGGAAACCATGCATTATAATTTTCCCTGCCACCATTCCCTCTTCCATTCCTGGGATTTTGTATAAGCACTAAAGTAATCAAGGAGACAGGCTGGATAAGTCATCATATCCAACTGGCTGTTAAGTGCCTTCTCTATAGTGGATGCTCTATGGTGGGCATTTGCAAGGGACACAAGAGCTATAAGTTTTGTGCTCAGTCCTATGGGTCTTTCTACCTTCCTGTTCCTAAATGTCTTTATTGTTGATTTTTCAATTATGCCCTTTTTATGCTCATAACTGATAGTCAAGCCATTCACCATTGCCCGAGTCCATGTATATCTGACTCTAGGTAGCATCTCTCCACATCAATGTGAAAGACCAACTGAATTGCTCACTGAAATGCCCAGTGGAGGGGTTTCTCTTTGCTGCTATCTTTTAGGGTGAGCTCCAGAAATGGGATGTAATGATAATGCAGAATTCCTTTTTTAATTCACATTAACATAGTAGACAAACGCATCCATTATCTAGATCCATTATATTTTCCCCCCTGTTAGGTAATTACAGAGAATTTCCCATGAGGGTACAGATGTAGATAAGGGAATGGTACCAGTGCAAAAGGAATAGGTTATATGAGAATCTTGACTATCTGTTTATGTAGTATATTTGTAAACATTTTACCTGTTCAACCTAATACAATATGGAAAATTTCCATCATATAAAGGATTGTTATTGTAGCTGCATGAACTTAAGAATTAGAGTATCTGGTATTTTGCAACTTGTTAATGGTCATTCTAGTTGAATAGTTACTTGATGTAACATGATCAGAATCTCAGAATGCTACTAGGACTCAATAATTAACCAAGAGAGCTATTTTACATAAGGTAAGTAGTTGTCTGTTAAAGATGACACGGCCTTTCTGGCAATTCTTTTGAGAATTGTACCTAGATCCACAATGGATACCTGTAGTATCCATGCTTGTAGTGCCTTTAGATAGTCTCAGTAATATGTCTTACATCCAGAACAGCTTATCCTGTAGCCAGGACTTGCCACAGAGCCCACTGTCTTCTAGTTCCCACTCAAAACTATTATTTTTCTGCAACATTCAATAAGTAGTTTTCAGCAGTACACCCAATTACAGCTCTGAAATCCAAAGAAACATACCAAGTGTTGTGCCTTTTTTGTAGAGGCCTAGGGTACAACAACCTGCCCTTTACCTTTAAGGCAATACTTCAGATCTTTGGATCCCTACACAATTGTTTGCTGAGGCTGGGCCTTAATCTGTGTAGTGTTTTTTCTCCCACATTTTGACATGTACCTTACATGTGCCTGCCTTATCATTGTAGCAATTAAGTTGATGCCATCAATATAGTGAACTAGCATGAATACTTCAGAAAGTCAAGAAAATAAAGATCCTGTGGATATATGACAGAAATCATGATAACTAACATTGCCTGGGGAAAGAGCATGAATGTAAACTGGCATCTTTCTCATGTGAAAGGACTTGTTTTTTATTTTCCTTAATAATGGAGATTAAAGAGAAAACATTCATCTAATCAGTAACTACACACCAAGTGGACACAGGTTCAATATAAGTCAAAGCTACATAGTCGTACTTACAATTGAGGTTGAGGGAATGAGAGGCAGGACAAAAAAATATATCTTACACAGAGTAGCAAGATGATTGTCATTAAAATTGATGCAAATTTCTAGCGTGGTGATTAAAATCATTTTGAAAGCTTTGGTAAAATATTCTATCTTGCTACACATGTAGAAATAATTTAATGACAGGTCATTGGCAAAGCTAAATGTGGTATCTTTATAGAGTGTGCGTGTAGGTGTATGTATGTGTGTATGTACATATATATGTATGTGTGTGTGTATGTCAGGGAATATGTGTGTGTGTGTGTGCATCACACTTGTCATAGAGCATATGTATGATAAATAGAAAAATGAAATCAGGAGAAAAATATTTTCATATTTTTTATAAAAAATTTTTATATTTTATAAAAATTTAAATACTGTTTGGCCATTGCAAATAAGCTGAAATAGAGGTATTCATCTCTACCTGTTGTTGGTTATCTTACCCCTATTTACAAATAGGATTTGTGTGGTACTTAAGTTACTCACATTAAGTTTATGAATTGACAAATCCAGCTGCATTAATGTGGACTGAGACACAGATAGTTTCTAGTTACTGCTCTTTTATTAACATCACTAGTCACAAAAAGCCATGAACTTCTCTACAGCTATTGCCATATCTCCTCTGAATCTGTTTAGAATTAAATAAACTTTAACCAAGGACTGTCTTTATGACTCAGAATGAAATTCTTAGCCTGGCTTGCATGATGCCTCCAATTATCTCTACCTTTACCACTCAGTTAAACAAGTTTATGTAATTCTCCTTGATACAAAGTTCACATATTCAGAGCTACTCAGTGAAATGTCATATTTTTTTTAATCTTTTCCTTTCCTTTTCTATATATGGATTGCTACAAAACATCTTTGTTCATATTTTGTCTGAAATACATATAAATTCATTAAAACAAATATTTCCAGTTGAAACAATTTCACCATCTCTTCTTTCCTAGTAGTTTCAAAAATAAGTTATAAATGTTGTAAGGATGAATTGGTTTGTATCCAGTCAATCCTCTTACTAAGAATTACTTTAAAAGCTACATTTCAAACAAACAAACAAAGAAAACATTTGAAATCATTTGCCCCAAAAGGGGGCAAAATACCAGGTACACTGGAAAATCACTGAACTGTAACTCATATTTTCCGCTGCTTTCCTAATTGACCTCTAATTGTAGCCAATTAGACTACAGAAGGTAAGCAGTGCAGCAGTAGGTGGCCAGAATTTCTGCAGGCTCTTGGACCTAGAGAGAGAAATATTTTAGCTCAGTGGTATAAGGCAGTCACAACTTGGAGAGCCAAGAAGCAGAGAAAAGAAAACCTACCTTCTTTTAGTACCTGATGAAACAAGCATGTTCTTTGTGCTATTTTACTGGGACAAAGACATGCAAAAAGGTAATAAATTGTGTATATATTTTTCCATTTCTGGAAACTTACAATATGTCTGTCACTGGGCTAGATGGCTTACATACTCTAGTTCATTTAATTGTTTTATCAACCCATGGGATATGTTGAGCTCAAAGAGGTCATTTGCCAAAGTCACACAGTCATTTCATAGAAGAGTATGAGATTCTAATTTGGCTGACCATAAAGCCATCACACTTTCATGTATAATACCTTATCTCCCAGTTTATTACTCAGTACCAGGGACTTTTATTTTCTAACATGTGTTTTACAGTAGCAGCTATTTTCACAGAAAGGCATTTGGAGGGGAACAAAGAATAAATATGGCAGAATGATGCAAAATCACAGAATCTACATTTGCTAATATATAAAGAAATTAGCAAATAATAGTACAATCAGCCAAAATTTATCAGCAGCAACCTACAAGAAAAAGGGAACCAACTCATGATAAAAATTAAAAAACCAGAAGCTGGAGAAAGCAAAACCAGATGCTGCACCCATGAGGAATGTGGCTATGGAATACAGCCCTATGAGTGTGCTCACAAAGCCCAACTATTCTAACACCCATTTAGAGTGTTCAGTAGAAAACTAAGTAGTAGATCCCCTTAAGCTTTCCTCCTTTCTCCCTTCTGACTGGGCTGTGGTACATATGGATCTGGGGGAAAGGTGGGTGAAATGGTGTGGGGTCTAATATATACCCAGGGCTGATTTTCTTTGTTCAAGTTAAGGCTCCAGGGTTGGACAACACAAAGGTATCTACCCATGAGAATGGGTTTTCCACATTGCACATAATTTAGGATGAATAAAAATAATATTACATCTCTTCACATAATTTACATTGGCCCTGTATTCATAGAGACCTAAGCTCTGGGATATTGACTCCCCTGTGACCACTGCTCATAATCAGAAAGAATATTTCTCCTGTGGCTTTAAACTCAGTTAATTTGGTCTAGATCCACTATGGGCTATAGCACATTTAGAAGCAAGAAAAAATAGTTGGTCTGGATCATCCAGATAACTGCAGACAAGGCAGAAAAATAAAAGAACCAACTCAAAACCATGCCAATGTGAACCTCCCAGAACTCTGGTTATTTGACATAGCTCTCAGATACACAGGTCAAACCAGAGTTCCCTTAAAGAATGAATCCCATTAAAATAATAAACAGCACAGAAAGAAAGTGACTTTCAATGGCTCTCTTTCCATTGCCCAGTGTGTTCTCTTCTGGTTTCAATTGATATACTTAGTCTCTTGATACTGAATTATCCTTTATTTCCTAAACATTAAAATAAGGTGACCTCAATCCTACACATGGTAAAAATGAAAATTATTGAATAAACATTAGTGCCACAAATGAGAATTGCTCTTTTACATTTAAAAATCATTCTACTCTTATGTGCCTTTTCTAAAGTGCAAGCATTTCAATTCCCTGTTTGCCCTTTCTTCTATTTTACTATATTTGAGTAAAAATTATGCTCTCTGGGTATTTTCTTTTTGGAAGAAGTTAGATAGCATGTACTTGCTAGAAGGAAGAAAATTCTTCCTAAACTTTTTTGCCCAGCATCAAACTATACTTTACACTTAGTAACAACCCACATTTGTTTTGTACTGCAGAATCATATATGTTAAATGTCTTCTACTAACTTCTAAGCCTTTTTTTTTCTTTTAAGGGAAGGGTTTGAATTATTCTAACATCTTTTTCTGTATTCTCCCTTCTTGGGTTTTTCTGAAGTCATCTCTACCATTATGGTTAATACCTCTAGCCCCTCCCCTCCCCTCCCCTGAATTTTGGACTTAAATATACTACTGTCTACTTAACATCTTCATTTAAATGCTTCATAGACATTCCCAACTAGTATGTCCACAACAGAGTCCCTGGTATTCTGTTTCTGTGAATGATCATCAATCCCAGTTATCCCCATTTCAGTAAAAGTTGTCAATTGTCATCTAGTTCCTCAGATCCTAAACCTAGAAATTACTTAAAGTTCCTCTCTCTTTGGCATACAATGTATTTAAGCGTCAGCAAGTTATTGTGGCTTTATCTTCAAAATGTTCAGCAAACCTGATTATTTTTACTATTTTCATTCTTGGCATCGACTGAATCTCAATCATCATTACCTAAAACGTATACTCATGCAACTTCTTAATTGGCATCACATCTTTCACTCTTAATCCTCTGTAGTTGATAATCCACACAACAGCAAAAACAGTCTTTTAAAAATTAAATCAAATCATGTCATTTTGCTTTTTAAATTCTACAATTATAGGGGACAATCCTAGCACAGCCTGCCGCCTCCCTGGAACCCACAAATACACCCTGTGCTCAGGACAAAGCACCTCAGCCTGGCAAGATAAAACATAATCCCTGGTAGATAAGGAGACTGCTAATACATTCCTACCCCTATTGTCCCGAGTTTATGTAAATATTCACCCTGTGACAGTCTGACTCTGTCATTTATAATTATATCCAGCTCACACCCTGGTGATACATGTCTGTGGCAGGGAAGGAGTGGGTTCCTCCACTACAGCACACAAACACAGGAGAGGGGGGTAGAACATCCCTCTGTGTTGGCCAGATTGAGACCCACCGGCTATGAGGAACCTATGCCCACCAGAGAAGCTCAGCTTGCCCATCTCTTCTCTGAGTCAAATGTCTTTCCTTCAGAGCCTGTGTGAATTGTGCTTTTCTGGTCACCCCAACACCTGAATTGGAGTGGGATGCCATTTCTTTAAGTGTCTCTCCTTCTGACCAACAAGATTCCAATCACACTTAGAATAAAACTTAAATTCTGACCAAAGTCTTTTTTGCTTTGTCTACCTCTTTGACCTTATTCCTACCACCTTTCCCAACTCACTTCTTAGGCGAAACAGGAGTCTTCCTGGTCCATGAATATTTATGCTGTTTATCCCTGCCTCAAGGGCAACGGATTTACTGTGCTCCTTCCTGGAGTGCTTTATTCCCAGATTTTTCTTATAAACTTCCCCTCTCTCTCTCTCTCTCAAGAGATTTCTCATTCTGATGTCACCTTATCTAGAGGATCTCTCTGTTTCCCCAACCAGTATCTCACTAGAATCTCTCACTCTATTTTATCTTTCTCCTTGCCACTCAATCACCTTTTAATTTTATCTGATATATTTCTTGGTTCTGAATGTATTGTCTGTCTTAGCCACTATAAGATAAGATCCATAAGGACAGGGACTTGGTTTGCTTTATGTATTTATACACTATTAACGCTCCAAGTCCAGGAATTCTCAATTGACATTTTCAACCAGATAATTCTTTGTTGTGGGGTCTGTACAATGTTCAGCAAAATCCCTAGCCTTTACCCACTCCAATCCATGGTTGTGACAACGAAACATAGCTCTGAACGTTACCAAATTTTCCCTGGGGGACAAAATTCACAGTCCCCTGTGAGAAGCAATTCCCTGAACCCTGGAATTTAACATCACTTGTCACATAAGGAATACTCTCTGTCTCTTTGTCTCTCTGCCTCACTCATTCTGCTCCAAGCCCAGGAATTCTCAATTCTTTTTTGGAACTCTAGCCACAAAAATGTTGGGGTCTTTTTTTATATATATAATATCCTGCAGGTTTCTAAGTTTCCATTAAATTTGTTTAAAAAAAAAAGTTTTTTTTTTCCTTTGAGGAAAATTTCTACAGCTCTATCTTTATACTGACACTTGTGTCTGTTCATCCCGCTATTGTGTCCTTTTATCCCTATCATTGTGTTTTTCAGATCTAAAATTGCTATGTGGTTTTTTTCTGTCTTCTGTTTCTTTCTGATTATTTTTATATTTCCATTTATTTCAACAGTGTTCAATATTCATAAAGTGGTAGCTGCTCCAAAGCCATTGTCCGAAAATTCCAATATGTGAGTCAACTTGACCTCTGTTGATTGCCTTTTCAGGTCACTTACTTTGGTTTTTCATCATGCAAGAAATTTTGGATTAAATCAAGTCATTTTGACTGTTATAATATGAGATTCTGGGTCCTGTTAAACTCTTCTGGAAACTCTTGTCATTATTTTAACATACAATCCACCCAGTCTGGTTCAGACTGTAAATCTGGACCTACCTTCTGGGGGCTATGGTTCCAGCGTCAGTTTGGTTTTCAAAGCCTTGAAGAGCTATCACAGTCTTATTCCATGTATGCATCCCTCAGGACCTCTCTGGGTCCTGAGCTGTATTCTACACACGGTGTGGTCAAATTATGACCAATGGATTAAATCTGTTTTACTGCCTATTCATTTGCTCGCATATTTTCTATGGCTGTAGTTACAACAGCAATCATTTGCGACTGACCTGCAAAATCTGTGAGTAGCCTGAAAACTGAAAAATATTTACTTTCTGGCTCATTATATATAAAATTTGCCAACCTCTGGCCTAGACCATAGATCAGTTTTAAAAGCCTTTGTATATTGCTATTGGATGGATCCACACATGAGCAATTTAGGAATAAGACCAGAACATCATATACGTATTTAAAGTACCCCTTTCTTCAGTTTCTTCTTCATCATAATTTTCCCCATATTCTTTAGCTTTCAGGGATCTCTTTCCTGGGGCTCTGCTGAGAAATGGAGCTTAAGCCAAAAGTTTAGCTTCCCTGTAATCACACATTTCCTGCAACCGGGTCCACCTCAAGAACAAGTAACAAAAATGTCATTGGGTCCACTCTACTTGTTGCCATTGCCATCATGGGCATGCAGATTTTTTATTGGGGATGGCCTGGCATAGAGCTGGGAGAATCAAATGAGCTCTATTTTACAAGCCCCTTTACAGTCCTCTGGCTAGAGTGGAAGAGTTTTTTCTTAGAGAATTTTCTGCCCATGTCCATTCACTGTTTAACTTCAGGATATTTTAAAGGCTAAGTCACGAGCTATGGGAGGTTTAACAAATCCAGGGAACTCAGAGCCTTGGAGATCATTCTTTGAATTTTGATTTACCCATTCAGTTTACCTGTTCTTATTTACTTTTCAAAGTCCTCTGATTGGTGTTTTATGCATTTTGTCTAGGATTTTTATTGTTATCTGTTGGAAAGAATAGGTGAAAGGTGGTTACTGCTTCTTAACAAAACTTGAAGTCTCATTGTCTTTTAACTCTTCAAACAATGTTGTTAACATCCTTATTAATTCAGAAGTAGTTTAAAAATTGGCAATTCCTAATTTTTTAATATATGTTCAGGTAACAGAAAAATTGGAATAGACATTCATTTATATCTTAGGTCAAAAGTCAAATTTGTCAAAGCTACTTGAAAATAAAGAACTTTTATAATCATATAATTTTGGGGTCAGTTTCTCTTATTCTATTGCGCATTCACTTTAGAACTTATCAGTTTGTGTGTGTGCATGTGCATAGATATATGTTTAATGAATCTTTTCTTAATTACGCTGTAAACTGTGTGATAGAAGTAATACCTGATTTGCTCATCATTGTGTTTTATGCACCTGATTTGATGCTTGTAACAAAGTAGGCAATCAGAGCTTTTATGAAATGCATCAATTTGCTTATGGCTTTTTATCTAGGATAATGTCAGGTATTTGCCATGTTTTGGGAAATAGACAGATAATGTAATTCCTGACAATCAAATTTTGGTGGGTAAACCTGCAATTCAATCATGAATCTGAGCAATCTGTACAACTTCTCTAGTATTCATAACTCTTTTTAAAATTTTTTTAGTATTACAATATTTTAATATGAAAACAAAATTATATGTAATACCATAATTCAATATACTTATAGGATATCCTTAAATCTACTGTTGACATAGGCTGGAACTAATAAATAAATTAAACAAAATTGATTAGTCTCTACTATTTTCTAGGTACATGACCAGATGCTGTGGTTATAAAGGTAAGTAAGAGAGGTGCATGTCTCTTCATCGGTCTTTTAAACTAGCACTTAAATAGAGAACTGAGAATATTTTATCATTTCTGCCTATATGGTATCACTTTAATCTATATTCATTAAGCAAAATGTAAGTATTTATATTAGTCATCTCTTTCTTCTTTTCTTATCACACAGATCCAGAAAATCCCTTAACCAACTGTGACATAATTAACTTTAAATTCTATCAAACAACAAAAGGTTTTATTTGAAAGGGTTACATGAAAATATTTGCAAACTTACCATGAAATTAATATCTTTATAAAATAGAAGGGGCTATTGTTTATATTGTATAAATATTGCCATGTTGCTCAAAATGAACTAATTATATACTAACCAATGGTTATTTTTACATAAATAGATTCTGTTCATGTGCAAAGATTATCTTCAATTTTTTAAGTGTCAATGAGAAAGTGGGTTTGGTTTCTGAAATTTTACATTAGGCTGATAAAGAAAGACTAAATTAAAGTTGGAAGATAAAATAAATAAATTTTAACACTGTATTGGCATCCAGATGACCTAGTTTTGAGGAGTTCAACTCCATCTTTTAGAAGCTTTATAAATAGCCAACTCATTTCCTCATTTTGGGTCTCTGTTCTCTTATTTATAAAGGGAAAAGGTTTGAACTGGATATTTTTAAGTTCTTTTGGCTTTAAGATTCTAGACACTAGAAAGAAAAGATTTTATAGTCTACATGCATCACTATATGGTAATATGGAAATATTAAATAATGGTAAGAAAAAACTCATAAACTTCTTCAACAGTTTATCCACATTAATCAAGTCATTCAGATTCATCTGCATGTCAAAATCAATGGCTGAAGCAACCTATTGGTCTGTTTAAGAAACAGCCCCTTACCTCTTACCTGAATAGTGGCACCAAATCATGTTACTGTGCCCCAGACACAGAAGAGTAGCTGATAAAAATATGTATATATAAAAAGTTATATAATTGTTCCTTTTTGTTGTTGTTGTTTGTTTTTGGTTCCAACATTTGTTATGAAATTTTTTAAAAATTTAAATTTGAAAGATGTTTATAGTAATCACATATAAAACCACCATCTAGACTCTGCAGGTAACAGTTTAATATGCCTTTATCACATATCTAGCCATCTCTTTAGCACTATCCACCCATCAATCCATTTCTGATGCATTTCTAAGTAAACCGGAGACAATCATTACACTTCCCCTCATGCCTCATGCTGGTTTGAAAATATTATATAGTTTAATTAGATGGAGATGACACTGCCCATTCAAAGTGGGTTCTAACTGGAGTCTTTAAGATAGCTCACAGAAAGGGAAAGAACTCAGATTTGACAGAGATGCAGACATTTGGAGATACTTCAAGTGATGACAGAAAGCACAGACACCTAGACACAGATGTTTGGAGATGCAGAGCCCAGCAGATGTTGCCATGTGCCTTCAATGTGATGCTAAGCTGGCCAGAACCCAGGTTTTAGCCCTGGAGGAGCCAACTGACGGCCCATTGATGCTTAGAGAGAAAGTCATTGGCATCAGAAGCAGGAAGCAATAGAATTGGGGACAAGGACCAGCAGACACCAGCCACATTCCTTCCCACATGACAGTCATTGGTCTTTCTTGAGTCAAGGTGTCTTTCCCTGGGTGCCTTAGTTTGGATATTTTTGCAGCCTTAGAACTTTAAAATTGCAACCTAATAGATTCTCTTTTCTGGTACATTGCATTCCGGCAGCATTTAACAAAGTAAAATACCCCAAAATAGTTCAGCATACATATCATGAACTAGAGTCTAATATTTGTCTATTGGTTATTTATTTTCCCCTTGATGTAAAATTTGCATACAATTAAATGCATGAATTTTATCATTCAATAAATTATGAAAAAATCCATACATGTCAAAGTACAGATCATTATATCAGCCCAGGAATTTCCTTCACTTTCCTTTCCCAGTAAACCCCTTCCACCCACTTCCAGATAACCATCATTCTAATTTTTTCTACTTCATAACAGTTCAGACTGTTTTAGAAGCTCATATAAATAAAATTATAGAGCTTGTATTCTTTTTGAGTAAATTTTCCTTCACCCCATAAAATGTTTATGAGATTCATCCACATTGTGCATATCAGTTTATCCTTTTAATTACAAAATAGTTTTGTGCAGCATGAAAATATATCACAGTTGATTTATAACTGATGGGCTATTTCAACTTTTTGGCTATTACGATAAAGTTTTATGAACATTCTCTTAAGATTCCTTTTTTAGGATAAATGAGATTTATTTATTTACAAAAAGACTTGAATAACATGTTCTCATGATAAGTTTTCACACAATTCACATTTTAAGAATCCATCATTGCTCAAATCACAGTTTTGATCTCACATCCAATTCAAACCTCTTCTCCATCTCACCTCCCACCCTAGCTTAGACCTGATGAGAAGTTTAAATTGAGGATATGGAGTGGAAGTGGGTCTGTTTGTTTAAAAATGATCCTCCAGATGCTCTTGCACTAATCCTCCCATACTTCAGCTGCCTCTTGCTTCTTCAGTTTGGGGTAGAGGTATGGGAGGGAGGAATGTGATAAAGGTGTCCAAACTGCACTTCACTGGTGCATTTGGATTTCTGCCATTGCTTTCATCATGATAGGCATCCTATCCACAGGGCAGGGAACATTGGTGGATTCTTCAGAGACTTCTCCAAGCTCATGACCACTGCAATTGCTTTACACAAACTGATCAGGCAATATACTAACTGGCTGTCTCCTCCAGAATTCAGAAAGTCTTATGGAATATTTTTATTTTTATGACAATGTACTGATTTGCATAGGTACAGTCAGAGTCTGCTCTCCTTGTTAATGCAATATAATTGGAGAAACTGGGTACAGAACCAAGGCATTGACTGGAGCGAAGTGTTTGAGAATGATGCTCATTTAATCAGACATGATCAGAGACTTTTAAGGAACTATGGTTGACTTTATGGAGCTAATGCTTACAAAACTGTCTTGGAAAATCCGATATGGTACCTGGATCCAGGGCTCCCACCCTACAGGTCAGTAAGGAAGGTTACTTTCTGGTATACACAGAAGCCATAAGATACTTAGGGATGTGAGAAAGAGGAATTTACCTCTGAGAGGAGAGGGGGGTACACAGATTGAGTTAAAACCTGAGGACATTGATTCTATCAATTAAGCCTGTGTAATGAGATCCCATATAAACTAGGGGCACTTGAAGCACTAATGAGCTTCCATGATTGAGGAAATACATTTCTGCTGTGTTGAGAGGGTGACACATTCTGGCTCCATGTGGAGAGGCACCAGAAACTTGGGTTTCAGACCCCCAAACCATACTCTATGCATCTCTTTTATTGGCTGCTTCTTCTTTATTTCTGCCTCTTCTTCTGGCTTCTCCTTATTTGTATGATTTTTCTATAAAAAATGTATAATTGTAAGTACAGTACTTTCAGCCAGTTCTGTGAGTCATTTTAACATATTACCAAAGCCGAGGGATGGTGGGAACCCTTGAATTTGTAGCTAGATAGAAGCACAAACTTACAACTACTACCTGAAGGACAATCTTGTAGAGGATTGCCCTTAATCTGTAGAGTCTGGTCTAACTCTGAGTAGCAAGAATTAAATTGGGCTGCAGTCTTTGCAGTTAATGTCAGAAGCTGTGTTGTAGAAGTTCATTCAGTCACTGATAGGAGCTTTTGATAAACTACACAGATCTGATAAAAAATGAATGGGAGAACTTATTGATTCAAAATAGAATACTTGTGTTGTGAAATGTATATATATGCATATTTGATTATATTCTCTAATTTTAAATGTATAAAAAGTCTTCCAAACTTTGGTCGCTAATTATGTCACATGAATGTTTGGAAATCTTTTAAGTTTTATGCTGTTTCCATGTATAGTAGGATAAAGAGGAAAATTTATGTAGTTTATTGGCAGAATCAAGCTTATGAGATTATATTGTATTTATATTTGCTTCTGGCCATATTGTGAGATGAACTAAGATCCAGTAGGAGCCTAGACAAGTTGAAAAATATTCTAGATAAGGATTGATTGCATAAGCATGGATAATTTCAGGTTATGGGGACCCTTCCTCCTGCTTCTGAGATTATAATGAAATAAATCATCAGGTAGGTCAATGAAGGAAAAAAAAACAGTGACAAGTTGCTGATCACCTGCTGGTCTCTACTTACACCTTAATGGAAGGTCTGGACAGGAATTAGAGGGAATTGCAAGGTCAACCAAGGATCAGATCACAAGGTATGAACTTGGTTATAAGCAAATGAGATTACACTGATCCTGTGCGCATGTAGCCCTTAGTGGTAGAATGCATGTGTATTCTTTTTGTCTCCACCAATCTGAACATAGTCTTTTAATTAACCAAATGGTTTTGTGAAGACTTATGGCTCTACTATATTTGCCTATCAGTGCTGCTAAAAGGAAGGACAGTTGATCTGAGAGAGAGAAATCATTCTCCCAATGGCCTGGGTGAATTGTCTAGGGAGAATTTGTGGCCTGTTGCTTAGGATGCCCTCTCAGATCCTCCTTTCTGCCAAAAAGGTTCAAGCCCCCCACAAAGAAGAAGGCAAGATAGAATGGTAAGTCAATAAGCTAGAACTATAGTGAAACAAAGAGGAAAAACGAATCTAACATAAGCTTAGGAAGATAGGAGAATTATATTCCAGACAATCACAGCTTCTAAAGCCCTCTCTAGAAAATCAATAGTAATTTCTAGGCAATACCATACTAAAAGTGTTCCTAAAGCATTTACAGGCTCTTGCACCTTTCAATTGGGAGTTTTGCTTTTAGGCCTTTATCCTGTCATGCAGTATATTGATTTCATCCCCATTGTTCATGTTATTTTAAGAGCACTACTATATTGTAAATAACAAAGAACATTGTGGGTTTGCATAGTTGGGTAGTTACAAAGGCCCACAGCAAGCTGGGTGCAAGAAAAAAAGGAAAGCAGCCCTTAGTTCTGCTCTCCATTCAACAGTAGCCACATGGGAAGTTTTAGCCAATTTCAGGCTAACTTTTCAGAAAATTAGCATTTTTCAGAAAAAAAATTTCAGAAAATTTTTGTATAGCTGTTTTCTATTATCTCCAAAAGAGATGAGTGGGTAAAGAAGGTTTGAAAACCCTTGCTTCTGCATTTTAAACTTTCATTTTGTCTAACGGAGTCATTTGAAGTATTTCTTCATTCTAAGTTCTTTGAATCTCTGTTATAACATTGTCATTAAATGGGATCACACTTTTAAGAAATAAAAAATAATTTAATGAATTTGTCTGATAAATATAGCCATTTTAAAAATAAATGCTTTTCATATCACTTCTGTGTTCATGGAGAAATTTTTGAGAAATCCTGATTGACCTGAAACTTGAATATAATGAAACCAAATTTTTTTTCTGTAAAGGGGCAAAGAGTAAATATTTAAAGCTTTGTAGGCCACAAGGTCTCTGTTCCAATTACTCAAGTCTGCTCTTTTAGCGAGAAGGAAGTTATAAACAACCTGGGAACAAATGAGCATAGCTGTGTCCCAGTGAAGCGTTATTTATAATGGGGATTCAACCATTTTTGACCTGTGAGCAGTAATCTGCTGACACCTGTAAAATGATATGTGGAAAACATTTTCCCTTTTTGTAAAACCTTTGCATTTGTTTAAAATTTTAGAAAAATAAAGTGGAAATACATAACCACAACCTTTCCACCTAGAGATATTGATCATTTAAATTAAAATACTTCCCAACATTTATAACAGATAGAAATGAAATTGTATTAAGTATACATTTTTGTATCCTGCTTTTTATATTTAGCACTACCTTGTTTTTAAATATATCAATGTCATGGTTTTGAAACCTTTTTATCAGCAAAAAAAATTACTGGTTATAACCTAATTTTGTAATCATTACCTATTGTTGAAATTGTATTTTATTTCTCAATTTCTGCTAAAATGCTTTGAACTACTCTGATTTTAGGGTACATTTTTAGAAGTGGAAAATACTCGCACATCAAAGTGTATGAGCATTTTTTGTTGTTGTTAATCTGGATATGCAGATTTTTTAAAAGTATATCCTAGTATTTATTTCATATCAGCTGAGGTGGCAATGTTATTAAAAAAAACTTCATCAACTGAGGTGGTTATGCTATTTAAAAAAAACTCTCCCTGTTATTCTAAACCAAATGAGAGAGAGGGAGGGCAATAGGGAGGGAGCACAAACTCTAAAAATTATTTCTAATTACTGAAAGGAGTAAAAAGCTGTAATATATTTCTTCTATTTATCATCATGGAATAGAGAATCTTCTTCTTCTAATGACAAAGTTATTATACTTATAATAATGACAATTCTTGTTACTCCTTTATAGCAAGCTAGTTTTCCAATCTCAGTAAGCCACAAAATTACTGGATATTCAGAAGCCATCAAAAAGTAATGTTACACGACCTTTATAGCGGAATCTTGGCAGGCATCCAAGTAAGACCTGCTTATTCAAGGATTCCATTGGTAAGTAAAGCTATGCAATATCATTCACACTTAACAGTGAAGTAAACTAATGAACGATGATTTCCCAATGCTAAGAGAATTCAAGAAAATTTCCCTAGCTACATTTAAAAAAAAAATTCAGTGTGTAATGTACTGAAGTGCCAGTGAAAAAAAGAAATAATTCTAAATGAAATAGGTGCATATATATGAATATATAATACACATAAACCCAATACTCCTTGTAGCAATCCTAATAAGTTCAGACTGTAGAAATATCTTGGATCTGGAATAGACTTGGATGCTATATTCATACGCTTCTCTGAGGTACAATGAACCCAGTGTCACTTCTAAAAATACAATGCTATGGGGTCAAAGTGATTTTTCTAAATAAAAAATGCAAATATTGAACTTAGGTATTATCTTTTTGACTTCACAAACGTTTTACCAATAGAATTGCTTATATATCTTGTCTAAGTTGGCATTCCAATTTTCAACATCTGAAGAAAATTTTCTTAAGCCTACCTGAAACCTCTATTTAGTATAGCCTAGCTAAGTAGACTCTTCTTTTTATTTTTCCCATTTTTGATTTTGAAAATTTTCAAACAGAAAATAATAATATTTCTGTGTTAATTATTTATCTAGTATACTAGTCAGGGTTCTCTCTATTGAAACAGAACTGACAGGTAATATAGGTAAATAATATGAGATTTGTATGAGAATTATCTAGCGTGTCTGTGATGATGAGCATGTCCAAATTCCATAAGCCAGGCTGCAAACTGGGAACTCCAATGAAGGTTTTCAGTGGGTTTCCCAGGAGACGCTGATTGACTGAAGTAGAGAAGGACATTCTCCTGCCTGCTGAAATCACTTTTAAAGCCTTCAACTGTTTGGATAAAACTTCTCTCATTGTTGAAGGCAGTCTCCTCAGTTGATTGTAGATGTACATCAGCCATAGATGCAATCAACTTTCTGATGATTTAAATCCGTGAAATATCCTCCCAGTAACAATCAGGGCAATGCTTGCTTGGTCAACCAAATACCATAATGTGGCCAAGCTGAAACATGAACTTAATCATCACATCTAGGTAGCCATAAGTAGAGAATTGCTTTAACTTTGCTGAGCGAACCATTGAAAATAAGTTGCAGACACCATTAACTTTTTGTCCCAAAGTAATTCAAGTTCCCTAAATAAATATTAGTACATTCTCCTATGTAATCTCAATAGCATTATTACTTCCAAGGAAATTAAGAATTATTGCTTAATATAAAATATCTAGTATATTTGCAAATTTTCAAATTGTTCTGAAAATCTAATTATTATATAAAAGCAACGTTATCTATGTGTAGTATCCTTTAATCTAGAGCATGCCCCCTACTTTAAAAATTTTTTTTATTTTATTTTATTATTTTTTTTTGCATGGGCAGGCACCAGGAATCAAACCCGGGTCTGTGGCATTGCAGGTGAGAACTCTGTCACTGAGTCACTGTTGCACCGCCCCCTAACATTTATTTTTACATTGCAGAAGAAAAGATTAGTGAATTTGAAGATATTGTGATAGAAATCATCCAAAATGGGAGAAAAAAATTACTGGAAAAAAATAACCAAATCAATGGTGAACTGTGGGAAAACTTCATGTGGCCTAATGTACGTGGAATTGCAGTCCATGAAGCAAAGTAGACAAAGAGGGTGAAAGAAAAAAATTTGAACAAATAATGGCCAAAAGTTTTTGAAATTTTGTGAAAAATGTAAATTCACATCCAAGAAGCTCATCAAAATGAAAGCATAAGAAACAAAGAAGAAAGCAAAGCAAGGGAAGACAATTTACTGGGGACCCTCTCATGTTCCTAGGTTTGGGGAGCAATGGTACTGACTGAAGGAACTTTCTTTTGGACTCTATTTTTCAGGATGTTTGCATAGAAAACAGGCTTAGAAAATAGAGATAATGTCCTCTCTCTCTCTCTCTCTCTCTCTCTCTCTCTCTCTCTCTCTCTCTCTCTCTCTCCAAAGCAAAGGTCAAATATGCCTATTGTTCATTATAAAAGATTCAGTTTTCCCTATAAAGCACATGTTGGGGTAACATAGTTCTCTTCAAGCCACAATTCAGGAACTGGGTCCTGGAAAACCAATGCAAGAAAATACTGATGCTCCGAACCACCTCTGTCTTTATATCATATGAGGTATAAAAAGGAACTCAAAATGTTTGTGTCTTCCCTGCTTCAGTTCTTTGGGGAAGAGGTGGGATGCAAGGTCAATGGTAATTCTTGTTCAACTTTCAGAGGTACTGCCGAACATACTTCCTCAGTGACTCGCATTGGTTTTTCAGGACCCAGTTCCTGAATTGTGCCTTGAAGAGAACTAGCACAATACATGTGCAAAGCACTTATCTTAGTACTCAGTAAATGTCCAGTTTTGTTATCAGCACTAGTGAGATAACGGCTTCCAGGATTTTAACTCCTGATGACCTACATGTACTCACTAAAATTTGAAATATTAAAAAAAACTCAAAATCAATCCTAAACCTAAACATAAAAATTAAAATTATAAAATTTCAAGAATAAAATTGTAGTAACTTTGAGCTAGTCAAAGATTTCTTAGGACCAAAGGGAAAAAGCAATTGTGAAACAGCCTTCAAAAAATTAAAAGTTTCAGCTCTGAAAAACACCATTAAGAAAATGAAAGACATGCTACAGACTAGAAGAAAATATTTGCAAAATATTGCAAAATATATATCTGGCAGAAGACGTGGATCCAGAATATGTAAAGAACAATTACAACTCAATAGTAAGAAAACAAATAATCTAATTTCAACTTTTTTTTTTTTTTTTTTACATGGGCAGGCACTGGGTCTCTGACACGGCAGGCAAGAACTCTGCCTGCTGAGCCACTGTGGCCCAAACAATCTAATTTTAAAAAGGTCAAATGATTGGAAAAGCTTTTCATGAAAGATTGAAATGGGTGATAAGTATGTGAGAAACTGCTCAAAATAATTTTAATCAAGGAAATACAAATTAACAACATGATGAGATACCACTAACACTTAAAAGAATGGTGCTGACAAGAGCGCAAGCAGGTAGAACCCTTATACACTGCTGGTGAAAATATATAATGGTACAACCACTTTGGAAAGCATTTTGCAGTTTCTTATAAAATTAAACATGTACTCATCGAATTGCCCAATAATTTTGCTCCTACATAGTTACCAAACAGAAATGAAAAGTTATGTCTTCATAAAGATCATTATGAAAAATATTCATAGTGACTTTATTCATAATAGCCAAAATCTGGAAACAACCCAAATGTATAATCAACTATGAACAAATAAAAATACTTCAGCATATTTATACAGAATATTACTAAGCGATAAAAAAGAATGAAGCACTGATACATTAACATAAAATAGTGAAAAAAGCCAAAGACAAAGGAGAACATCCTCTCTGACTTCATTAATATGACATTATAGAAACTGAAAAACTAATCCATATTGAAAAAAAGTATTTCGAATGTTGCTTAGGGTTTGGAGCAGGGAAAGGTTGCCCTCTAAGAGAAAAGAAAATTTTGGGTGGTAGAAAAAAAGTTTCTGCTTTGATTGTGGAGTTATTATATGAGTACGTACCTTTTCCAATACCTTCTGAACTATACTGTTAAAATGGAAAATCACACCTCAATAAAGGTGATTAAAATGCCATGAAATGAAGCAAAATATTTTACCTACCAGAGATTTCTCTAGACTTGTTAATGATAGTGAAATTATGGTGTTCATCCAGTTGATAGGGAGGTAAAGAGCCACAGGACAGATTGATCCCAATAGGACAGGGCATTCGGCGTCAGTGGTTGGACCAGGGCAGTGTCGGTAATAGAATTATGGAGGGAACTGTTCTGCATTGTAAGAGAGAAAAAGGAATAAGGTCTCTAATGATTTGCAGTAGATAATACTTATATGCCATCTGGTCATGAATCATGCAATATTTTTTATAAAGAATCTTTACATTTCTCTTGTTCTGTTTATGAGCATGGCTTGCAACTCATGATTTAAAATTTTAAAAGAAGGTTTGATGCCTTATACTTCCATGTTCCCCAGAGTAGGACTTTAAAGTACTTAAGTGCATTAATGCAGTGTTATTAGTTGACCAACTGTGTGCTTTGTAGTAAATTTCAAAGAACATGGATCATTTTTTCTTTTAACATACCCATTTATCTTAACACCAAAGCCATCGCTAGCTATCAATTTTTCCAGGTTTTAGATAAATAACTTAATATTACTATATCTCTCTTTCCTAATATGTCTTTCAAATGCTTTCATTTGACTTCAAAAACAAGAAGCTTGCTAGCTAAGTATGATACCTTTAAGGTAATTGGATTCAAGCTTAAAAATTGATGATAATGTTCATCTGTTTAAATATCTCTTTGACTATTAGGAAATAAAGATGAGGGAGGATTTCTATGATTGAATTATGATATTACCTGTTTACAAATGTAATACTGGATAATGAGTTTGTGTTATTTTCTATCAGAGCTCGATAAAGTAGAAGACTGTGTCATTATTATTGGCAATATAATTGCTCTGAATAATGTTAATGATGTGATGTCATCTTATTAAATAGTAAGGCAATTCCTTTATATTTTATAGTATCAACTATATCCAAATACCCTCACACACACTCACGGGTATTTTTTGAGGGGTGAAAATTATTTTGAGAATTAACTCCAAAACATTCTTACACTCACTGATTTCCTTGCTCCAGTCACTCAGTTCAGTTAAAAAAACAAACAAACAAAAACCTGCAGTGATCATTCAGGATAAATTGTAGAGGAGAACAAGCTTGGATGAGGCTTTTTTGGAGCTTAACACTTAAGAGGACTACATTGTCGGACCCCTCCTAATTCATGATCAGCCATAGGGTATAGTATTTATGTATGTGATAATATGGGTTTGGACCATCAGTTTAAAAAAAGGAAAGTTTTGTTCTGTATATTTTGTCACCTTTTTATAGAATAATAAAAGAATTACATATTTAGAAAAAGAAAAAAAACTGTCCTTTGGCTCCTTTTCCGACTTTTTCACTTATATTCTCTATCTAATAAATAGGAATCATAAACTTAATGTTGTGAACTTTGGACCTCATTAAATATTAAAGGCAACTATTATCTTTCTCCTACCAACCTCTTAAGTTTTCCTGTCTTTTGTTTTCGAATGTTGTTTAAGAAGGTAACCATCTAGGGCTTTACCCAAGCTGTAAATGGAAAATCCTTTTGGATTCCTTCAAATATTTGGTTACCCTCCACAATTGAAACCTCATCCTATAGGGTGCACAGGTGGTTCAGGGGTAGAATCCTGGCCTTTCATGTGGGAGACCCAATTTGATTCCCAGACCATGCACCCAAAAACAAAAGCCTTCTAAGGACTCATCACTAGGTATCACAAAAAGATTCTCTATCTCTAAATACAATTTGAATGAGGTAAGTGTTACTGTAAGCATTCTTCCACTGTATTTCCCCCGTAAGTATTGTTCCTATCTCACTGTGCACCCCACCCCATCCAACTCCCTTCAATTTTAGGCCGACTTATATGTGTTTTCTTCTGTGCTTTGTTTTGTATTTGGAGGTTTTGTTTGATTTTGTTTGTGCCCTCTACACCAAAATGCACTTATTTTCTGTTTAGGATTTCAGTTGTTTATCCCTTCCTTGTAAAGACAAATGAACACCATGACAGAAATAGGATAGAGAAGTGTGCATATTTTAAAAAGGGTGCTGGTTTTGTTGCCTTATGAAACCATTCAGATTGGGGATTTAATCTTATTCATAAAGACAGTCCAAGAATAGCCGATGGAATTGGAATAGAATTGGGGTGGGGGGCAATTAGGAAGCAGGACCCCCTTCAATTACTTTTTTTGTACTAGAACCCCACCTTTCTTTCGGAAATTGTCACTGTAGACCATCCCTTTATCAAGTGGCTGGTGAAATCAGGGGAACATTGCTAATCCTTCTCCAAGTCCCAAAATGGATTTGGGCTGAAATAGGATCATTCTCTCTTTAAAAAATCAAAAAAAAAATTTTTTTAATCTAAAATATGCTTTCTGTCTATTTCAGTAAGATTAGCCAATTTAGAAACAACTTTATGAAGTCCAATCTACAGAAGGTTAATAGCATTTTCCTTTCTGGATTTAAAAAGCTCACATTTTATTTATCTTGCAATTAATCAATATAAATACAAATGGCAAGTATGCATAGGCACTTGCTGCTTGATAGCATTTTGTACATATCTCAAAATCCAATTGACATTTTCTGCTATTTTCCCTTCTTATTTTATACCTCAAACTAAGCTTTTGCTTTTTGGCTTTTTAAATTATTATTTTTAGAACTTTCCTTACATTACTGGATGGATCTAGTACATATCAGCTCTCAAGTGGTCAAGTAGCCATGGTAAAGCGAAAAATAAATTTCTTTGGTTAGCATCATATTAGAATAACTTTGAGAGACAATTCTATATCCTGTTGCTTATCAAGAATCCTTTCTTGATTCTTCTTCAAAATGCCAGGAGATGAAAATGAAAGTTTTCATATTCAGTTGATTGCCTAATTGGCCACATGGATTTAATAATCATATGAGCATTGCAGGAGGCAATGTCCTTCCTTGATTGCTCCAATTATTCCTGTATTTATAGGTATAATGTGTATTGCACACCCTACATTTGGTTTCTTAACAAGAACTATGAAAGTCAACAGATAAGATATACATAGAAAGGATATAGCTATGAAACCTTTTGGAGAGGGTTTGCTTTGGCCATTAATTGGAAGTGGCTTCGCCTGACATTATAATTACCGGAGCCTGATTTGTGACTGGAAGGGAAACTACAGATCAAAAAGGGAAACTACATCTGAAATATCTAGATTAATTATTATCAATTTCATTAAATTTATTAAATAAAAATAAAATTCTCATCTTTCTAATCTTTAGCTGTCAGTGTAAATGAATGATCTATTTGGTGATTTTTATTGTTTTTCATTAATATTTATAACAAATATACTTACTGAAATGTTTTATAATTAGGGTACTTTCTTCCTATTTGATGTACCATGCACTACATTTTTGTGATATGTTTCTGTGGTGGTTTAGAATTATATATACCCCAGAAAAACATGCTCTTAAAATTAATTCATTCATGTGGGTATGAAACCATTGTAAGTAGTACATTTTGATGAGGTTACTTCAGTTAAGGTGTAGTAACTGTTAAGTACAGTTACGGTACCTCAAGCAGAAGGTCTTAATCCTATAATAGGAATCCTTTATAAGAAAATGAAATTCATTCAGAGAGAGAAAGCACCAGGCAACAAGAAGCTGAAATAGAACCTGAAAGAGAAGGAAGAGACCAGGAGACATCACAACATGACTAGCCAAGTGGTAGAGGAACCAAGGGTCACCAGCAGCCGGCCCCAGGATGTCAGAGCCTTTGGGGAAAAAGCATCACTTTGATGATGCCTTGATTGGGATATTTTCCTGGCCTCAAAACCATGAGTAAATAAATTCCCATGGTTTAGTCTAATCCATTTCATGGTATTTGCTTGAGCAGTCTAGGAAACTAAAACAGATTCCTATATGATTTTGTTGTACTATTAATATCCAAAGTCATTATTGGCACATGATGACATTTACTAACCTAATGTGTGATCAGCAAAATTCTTTTCACTATCTTAGCTCCAATATTTACAGATCTAAGTAAGCTGAGGAAGTTAATCATTCTCAAATTACTTAAAAGCTAAATTTAGACAAGCACTTCAGATCCCTAGAAATTAAAACCAAAGCATCTATCACCAAAACATAAACAGAGGTATTTAGTAAGTCTTGGTTGAATATGTCTACCTCTGCTTGTGTACTTGGGGTATCTTCTTTAGCCAACAAATATACTTGGGGCAATTATTAAAATAAATAATGAAAATAATTTTCCCAGCCTTGTTGGAAGATAACACATCTATAATACAAATGCAAATGAAAAATTTTCAGAGAAAATTTTTGAGGTCACACTCAGGGCACCTATTTACATTTAATTTACACAAAATTTTTAACAGCCTTGAATATTTGTCTTTCCACATTGCTGATAATATGATAAGTGAGCTGCTCCTAAAGGTAGTGTAAAAGAGTCCTGTGAGAAGTGATATAAAGAAGCAAAGCAGGAGACTGTACAGAATTGATCCAAGGATCCTAAAATTATCTCAGATGATTTAATATAACATGAAGTAGTAAAATCTCCTTTATCTCCTAAGGATATTACAAATTATGCTACTATGGAGTACTACAAAATGAACAAATAAGTTCATTTATATTAAAGAAAACTAATGCTAGTTAAAATAAGGTATGGACAGTATATTCTGATGAAACAATCAAAGACTTGTGTGAATTCTTTTGGGTGATTGCCATCACAAAAGATAAATATTTCTATGGCATTAAAAGAAAATATTTGTCTATTCATTTAGGTGTAATAATTCTCCTGGAGTGCAAATATATATAATATTCTTATGTGTATGTGATTTGCATATATATGATACATAGCTATAAGCCTTTATGTGAGTAAATTATGAGCTTAGAATAATGGAAAGTTATTCATTTGCTACCATCATTGAAATTGTATAATATATACTTAAATGATATCTTGACTATCTAATAATTTTTAGCCATATATATATATATATATATATATATATATATATATATATATACATATATAAAACCTCTGTTTCAAAGCATTATCATGTCACTTCTGGATATATTGAATAGATCTTCATTTCAACTAGGGAGACTCTATACTCTAGATGTAGCGTAAAGGGAAATTGTGCATATAGCACAAAATTTGCTTGATTCTGTTATTCCTATTACCTCCAACATTTTAAAAATAGCATATTTTAGTACTGAATGCTATTTTATCATTTCTGTGTTTCATTCCAAAAACTATATTTAAAAATTCCCAGCTGGGTAAAATTGATGAGCTGAGACAATATTGTTGCTTTAGGCTAATGATGCCTTACCCTCATTGTTATTTTCATCTTCAATCCACTTACATTGACAACTTTCCATCCTCATTCTAAAAGTTGCCTTTTTAGTTTAGTTTTTTTTTCTTGTTGTTTATATTTGAGTAAATATATTAAGTGAATTTAATCACATCTTTAATTATCCCCACTTATTAAGTGAAATATTTTCATAAAGATGAGAATTTTATCAATTGCACATAGCAAAAGCGGACTCAGAATTTGAAAGGCAAAATGAGACATACAAATAACTTGGTTCAAGCCATTCTCTGTGCTAATACTGCAGTTTTTTAAAATCTGTTACTCATTATTACTATTTATGATATTTATTTCATTCATGTTCCCATATTGAAGCAAAGAGATCTAGTTATTTTTGTGTTTTTATCCTACAAATAGTTATCCAAAAATTTTATGTAAAAATTCCTTCCTTTAAAAATGTAATATGTTCATATAGACTAGGAAATCAAAAGAGAAAATACTATTCATCTTTGAACTACAGCTATCACCCATATATAATATGTCACCATAAACTTGTCATGGACTTTCACTAGATCAGGAATCTGAGGCTATATGACAGAATTACAGTAAAAATATTTTCAATTCCATGAATCTCATTTGTGTCAAGATTTTAATCTTGGCCTATTATCTAACTTTGTTTTCAATGCAGTTGCAATTTAGAATTTATTTTCTATCCACACTGGTTGATTAGTGCTTGTTAGAAGAGATCCAAAGCAGTCATTACACTTGGCCTCCTAGCCACGCAACTTGTATAGTGGTTTACCCACAATGTTGGCTAAGGGATAAGGTGTTTCTAATTACCTACTGCATCCCTATTAATCCTTTATCACTCCCCCAATGCACATTTTGTTTACTGACTTCCTTCTAGAAGCTATTACCTAACATATTTTTTTCATACTGCCCAGTTCAAATTACAACCATCCCCCTACCCCCTACCTTGTCCCAAAATGCCCAATGAGAGATATAACTGAAGTTTACCCCTCTCACTTCAGTCAAGAATAAAGAACTTGTTCTATTTAGCTTTTCTATTAATAACTGAGAAATGTGTGTTGAAATCTCTTCCTACTCTTGTGGAACTGTGAGTTCATTTTTTATTCTGACTGTGTTTGCTTGAAGCTTTGTTATTTACTGAACATTTATTGTAGTATAGTTCTTTGGTGATTAGTTCTCTCAGTCTTTGTCGACAAAAAGTCATTTTGCCTTCAATTTGGAAGCACAGTTTCTCTATGCATAGTTTTCAAACCAAACTTGACTGTTTCAGCACTTTAAATATACTTTTCTATTTCATCTGTTGCATAATGTCTGATAAAAAGTCTGCCATAATTTTAGTAGTTTCCTTAGTCTAGTGCTGCCTTTAAGATGTTCTCTTTGTCACTGCTTATTGTTGTTGTTCTTATAATTATTATTATTACTAATATTATACACTACTATTGCTGTTTTTCTTTGTGTTGGTGTTATTTGGTTTTCTGAATCTGCAGTTCATAATTTTCATCAAATTTTGAAGATTTTCAGCTTTAGCTGTTTAGTTTTTCCCACTAAGCTCTACTCCTCTGATTTTAAATCATTTTATGTCATCCCCCAGGAGAGGCTCTATTCATTTTTTTCTGAGTATTTAGATTTAGATAATTTACATTTTCATCCTTTCAAGTTCACTGACCTTTCCTTCAGCATTTAAACTGCTGTTAGTCCCAGACAGTGAATGCGTCATTCTCAATATTGCATTTGTCAACTCTGGATTTTCATTTAGGACTTTTTTTATATCTTCCCATTCTTTTTCCTCAGGTTCATGCTCTACTTTAAATCTGTGTGCATATTTGTAATATTTATCTGAGCCATTTTAAGGTCCGTGTCTGCTAATTCATTCATGGTACTAATCTGTGGGCCTATTTCTATTGAATTATTTTTCTACTGATGAGGTAGTAAAAATCAGAAGGGATATCAAGAAATAAAAACAGAAAACAAAAGAGAAAATTGAAGAAACCAATAAAAGGTTGAGAATATTAATATAATTAATAAATCTCTAGCCTGACTTTTCAGGAGAAAAAGAAGAAAGCATCAATCATGAAAGCGAAGCACATGAGCGATGTAATCACTACAGAGTCTAAAGATATTAAAAGGATTTAAATGGAATGCTGTGAATAACTCTATGACTGTAAATTCAACAACTTAGATTAAATGGACAAATTTCTTGAAAAACACAGGCCATCAAAGCTCACTCAGGAAGAAACATATCATCTGAATGGACCTACATCTACTTAAGGAAGAAATAGCAATTGTACATAAATTCTTTCAGAAATTTAGAAAAGAGGAAATAATTCCCTAATCATTTAATGTGGCAGCATTTCTTTGATATCAAAACCAGAGAAAGATATTTCATGAAAAGAAAATTACAGACAAAAAGCCTATATAAACATAGATGCAAAAATGCTAAACAGTTATTGAGTAAATACAAATCTACAAGGTATTAAAAAGCTAGTACCAAGTGGGGTTTATCCCGGAAATATAAATGTATTTTAATATTTGACAACCCATTGGTGTAACTCAGCTTTTTTAAAACTCAAAATTTGAGAAAGCATCTGATCATTAAAATAGACTCAGAAAAAGTATTCTGCAAAATCCAACATCAATTTCCTGGTATTTAAAAAAAAAACTTGCAGCAAACCAGGAACAGAAGGGAATTTTTCTTGACCCAATAAAAGGCATCCAAGAAAAACTATAGTTAACATACTTAGTGCAAAACATTCCCCTTAAGATCAGTAACAAGACAAAGAAGTCAGCTCTCACCATGTGTGTTCAATAAAATTTAATCCAGGCCTTGCATCAGATATTAAAAAACACAGGAGAAAATACCTTTGTGACTTTGCATTAGGTAAAGTTTTTTT
>PVIY010025616.1:0-36438 GCA_004026745.1 Myrmecophaga tridactyla | reverse complement strand
TATTGCTACCTCGGTAGGGTAGCCTTAGTGTGAAGGTGGTGTCCACCACAGCTACCAGAATACCGCTGGCCCATGATCCTGTGGCCAGCTGGACACACACCCTCCAGGTCATGATGCTAGGATACAGCAAAGGATTGCAGATGGCCACAAACCGATCATAGGACATCACTGCTAGAAGGGCACACTGTGTACCCCCCAAAATGAGGAAGAGGAGAAGCTGAGAAGCACAACGTGCAAATGAAATGAACTTCTTCCTTGATAGCAAGTGGACTAGGGCCTGAGGAACGATGTTGGTAGAGAAACAGAGGTCAGCTAGAGACAAATTGCAGAGAAAAAAATACATGGGCATGTGAAGTCGGGAATCAACCTGAACAAGGGACATGAGAAGCAGATTTCCAAGCACAGTGACCAGGTAGACACCCAAGAATAAGACAAAGAGCAATTGCTGGGTAAGTGGATCATCAGAGAGTCCCAGAAGGAGGAATTCTGTCACCCGAGTCTCATTTGTCTGTCTCATAGTTTATCTATTTTTTTCATGATATCTAAATAATGGCATGTAAAATTATATAATTCAGAGTTGGAAGGATTAGGAATTGCCTGCAATCACTCCAAATTATTTCAATAATCTGTTTTATAACGTTCTTAGGTGATGATCTGTTTTATAATGTCCTTGAAACATTTCCAATGTTTCAAAATTTAATACTTTAGAAGATGGTTCATTCCATTGTTGGTGTCATCTGGGAAGTATAGAGTAGATCAGAAGAATAGTCATCTTTATTCTGAATATCACACTTCTTATCATACATTTTATTATATGAATAACATTAATACATGAATTCATCTACAAAATCATGTCATTTAATTTCGATTTGATATTCAATCTTATGCCGTTCTTGTCATACTTCCCTATGTCATAATTGTATAGACTTTTGTTTTTAAATGCTTTGGACATGCAACTGTTGCAGTTGTTGCTTCCCTGAAAGATAGTCCAAAGATATAAGATATCGGTAAGAGTGAAAGTACCTTTTAGAGCTGACATACTTCTTGAAGATAATAATCAGTCTTGAAAAGAACCCAGGGAACAAAAGAGTAATTCTAGGTAGTGTATCATAACCTTGTTTGTAATCCTATCTCCAGCTTCAACTAAAGATCTCTAATATCAATTTTGACTATAAAAGAGCTTTCAGGTAGTAGACACACCATCACAACAAAGTTTCCATTTTAAATCACCAACTTAGCTAGTTTCCTATTCAGAGCAAACACAGCACTACTCCCGCACATCCCCCTTATCATCGTCCTTCACTGCCTTGCATTATCTATTTACTCTGCCCAGGATTAAAATCTCCTTTGTAAAGTGTGCCTATGTCATTTTCATCTTTGTTACCTTTGTCAAATGTATCATTGCTTCATTCAATGAATGATTATTAATAAAATTACGTGAAAAAATAATTTGATCACATATTTAGCTGAAGTGGTGGAGAAGAGATTATATCCGTAAGGAGATTAGTAAGAATTGGGGATCAATAATAAAATTTCATTGAGCTGATCCAACAAGTAGGGGAAGACATTTTTATCTGAAAGACAAAAGTTTAAAGCCTTACGCAAGGATTGGTCTATTAACCTTTTTTCCTCCTGGCAGAGGTAACTCAGAATAATGTTTTTGAATATATGAAATAAATTGTATAGGATTTTAAGGAAACTAGTTACATCAAATACAGTTGTCAAAAGACTCTCTTTCTTTTTTTTTTTTTTTTTTACATGGGCAGGCACTGGGAAACGAACCCGGGTCCACTGGCATCGCAGGCAAGCATTCCTGCCTGCTGAGCCACCGTGGCCCCAAAAGACTCTCTTTCTAAAAAAACTTTGTAATATAGTAATAAATGTGCTTCTTTATTAACATATTAAATTTTAAAACAAAGTAATGGGTCTAATAGGTACCTTAATTTCAAAATGATGATAAGCTTAAATGATATTTTGCGATGTCTTCAATAGCTTCAATATGACATAGAAATACCTCTGATTTCTCCTGATGAAAATTCAGAGATGCTTAATAATGATGTTGGTTTGTTGCCTACATTCAAATTCAAATAAAACGTTAAATTTCAGTTAAAGGAAAGTACTTTTGCTCCATTCCTCACTCCCATCCCCCAACAGACATAGATATAGATATGCACAAATACAGTCACAAATGCATAGTCTATAAAAGACAAACATATGCCTACAATACCATATATTACCTCCATCTCAGTTCTAACATATTATATAGAAATAATTTGCTTTTCTCTATGACTGTAGGATGTTCAAGGGCAGAGACACATCTGAATCAGTTCTATTCAGTGAAAATAAGATAAATCCTGGCATATAGTAAATGTTCAACACATGTTTCTTAAACTAATTCTACATGAGTCAAAGAAGCAGGAGACAGAGAAGTGAATCTGAGTCAGAGATACACAAGGCTTTGTGACTTCTCAGATTATAGAAGCTCCCACTGACCCTGGAATTACCTCATTAGAAGGCTGCACTCCTGATTTCTCCTGTTTTTTTTGTTTTTTTTAATTTCCCCATGCAAATGTGGAGGAGAAGGTGCCCTAGGAAGCTTCTACAAGAAAAATGTTTACTGTGGACCTTTCTTTCATCTAATTACTTTTTTCTCAATATGTGAGCTCAGTCCACAAAAATGACTGTACCACTGGATGATGGGGTCACACACCCATGCATTGTGTAACATGACATTTCTTTTAGGAAGAAGAGATGAAGGGAAACCTATAGGAGCTATGGGGATATATTAAATTACTCTTCTGTTTCCAAGATCTTTAGTATTCAAAAGCACTTGTTCCTTTTCTACATACATAATTACTATTTACCAAATCCATCCTCAATACAGGTATAAGAATCCCCATAGAAAGGACCAATACTAATTCCATGGAGTTTTACTTAGGTCTCACCAGGTAAAAACCAGGATTCTTAATTCACAGGGAATTTGACATTGTAATTGTGGTTTCATAAGGTAGATTCATCATGGGTAAAACCTTGGCTAGATTCATTGCAAAAGATAATCCCTAGTAATCAGAGTTTGAACAAAATTAGTTGAAATTTAAAGATCAAATCTATGAATAGAATGAAGCCAACTTACCACCAGTATATCCCAGGTTATTCTTTGTTCAACACATAACTTCTCTTCAATTCCTTCTGTCAATCTTACCAAAATATTCTCATCTAGTAAGAAGAAAAGATCAAATTAGCATCTTTGAGTTAGTTAAAATGAAAAAAAAACAACGTTGGGCAAAGTGTTACAAGTGTATCGGCAGCAGCAGGGGCAGAGCGGAGACAGTGGGCAGCTAGTCAGAAAAGCAGAGAGCTCAAAAAATCTCTGAAGTCAACACCAAGGGTGGGGCAGGAAGGAGAGCCCCCACGTTTCCAAGTCCTCCTGCTCCTTTCAAGGGGCTTATTACAGGCCTTAGGGCAGAGGGTGTGACAATAATTCATTCAAATAAAGGGAACACAGAGATGCCAGGATTGGTCTCTGGAGTGGCTGAAGTTCTCAGGAGGAATACTGAATCATTAGGACGGCTCATGAGCTGCATTTACTCTCAGTTGGTTCCCAAGTGGCTATAAGGAGGACATAAAATAACAAGATGATTAATAATCGAGTCTCCATTTTCAAGGTCCATCACTGGTCTTTTTATAGTAGTAACCTTAATGTAACCTTAAATGTAACCTTAAAACTGTAAGCAAGCTGTGAATGTGAGCTCTTAGTCTCACAGAAAAGCAATTTGTAAATTTAAAGTGTGCACCCAGATATAAATAAGCTTTCATCTATCACCCCAGACCTCCCAGATATGAATAAGCTTTAATTTATTACCCGAGACCTAGAGGTACCATGCCTCAGGTGTCACAGAGGATGTAAATCCTAAAGAAAGTAGTAAATACCTGAGATAAAAAGGTACCGGCCGTTTTCCAAACCATTGTTAACTGTTACCTAAGATGATTATCTTTCTTTTTCTCTAACTTGTATAAAAGCCAATTAAAAAATCACTATGGGGAGACAGATTTGGGAAGTTTGCCCTGCTTTCCAGCCAGTATAAATAAACCTTGTTTTTCCTCCTTGACTATTCAGTGTCTCTCACATTGGTCACATGGGTTAACAAACGCAGATTTGGGTAGGACTCCACCTACAATTTGGGACCCAAGATAGGGCCCCACGTCTGAACCACATGCTGCCTGGTGGATTCATGAACCCCCAAGGAAACACATTCAAGATTCTCAGCTATATCACTGATGGTAAACTTTTCTCCAGGAGCTGGATGAGACAGTTTCTTGTCCCAGGCATCTAGGACCCCAGTGGCAGCTGGCTGCAGAGGAAAACAGTCTGGTGTGTGTCAGATGTCTTGTATGTTTGTTTTGGCTCGAGACTGGATTGGTATTCAGTGATATAAATTCCTGTCAAAGCTGTAAGCAGGAGACTGCATTTGGAAATTTGTTTTTGGAAGAAAGTAGCCCTTGGCATAAAAGAAAAGTCATTGAATTTGGTGTGTAGGTTTGGATTTCATTATTTAGGTTCTCGGTGGCACATAAATTTCTGCCAAAGCTATCTTTTGGAGGGTGCAGCTACGGGTACAAATGGAAAACCATTTGAGACTTGATATCTAGGCTTTGGCTTCAGTTCTTGTGTTTTAGTTTTTGGAGTTGTGTTTTGTCTTGTCCAACTTTTGTCCCAAAAGTTGTCTAAAGACTATTTAAAAAACAAAATGGGAAACAACATGAGTGAGAAATCTCGCTGACCTGAGAGAGAGATCTAAGGAAGATAAGAAGGATGATCCTTTAAATTGCATATTCAAGCATTAAGAGCAATTCAGGTATGAGCCCATGACAAAGAATAGTATGAAACATTTATGTGAAGTAATTTGACCTCAGTATGAGTTAAAGGATGCCCACAAATGGCCAAGTCAGGGATCAACAGAATAAAATGTCATACAGCTTGATTTATTTTGTAAGAGAATGAACAAATGGAATGAAATTCTGCATGTGAGGTGGCTTTTGGCTCTAACTCAGAATGAAAAGCTGCAGAGAAAATGTTTTGGATATGGTATTTTACCCATTGGTCAAGCCCCTGGCCTCTTCTCCAAAGCTCAAAGCTTTAGCTCAAGAGGAGATAAAGGAGGTTGGGAATCTTAGCCAGCACTTTTCTAACCCAGTTGCAAAAGCATGATGAGGATAAATCACGAAGGGTATGCCACTTTGAAACTATCTTGTACCTCAGAAAAGCCATGTCCTTTAATCCTCATTCAGTATTACTGGGTGGGATCTTTTTTATTGTTTCCATAAAGATGTAACCCACTCAATTGTGGGTGGTAACCTTTCATTAAATGGTTTCCCTGGAGATATGTCTCCATTGATTCAAGGTAGGGTTGCTTACTGGAGTTGTTTAAGAGGGAACCATTCTGGAAAAAGTTCAGAGCCAACAGAGCCCACCCAGCCAGAGACATTTGGAGATGCACAAAGAAAACACCCCTGGTGTCATGGTCAGGTTCACATGTCAGCTTGGCCAGGTGGTGGTGCCTGTTTGTCTGGTTGAGCAAGTGCTGGCCTGTCTGTTACTATGAGGACATTTCATAGAATTAAATCATGATCACATCGGCTACATCCATAGCTGATTACATTTGTAATCAACCAAGGAGAGTGTCTTCTGCAATGAGTGGCATTTAATCTAATCACTGGAAGGCTTTTAAGGAGGATTCAGAAGAGACAGTCTTTCTTCCTGCTTCAGCTGGTGAATCTGTCCTGCGGAGTTCATCCACAGCCTTCATCAGAGTCATCAGCTTCATAGCCTGCACTATGGATTTTGGACTTTACATTCCTCAAAAGTTACATGAGACACTTTTATAAATTTTATATCTATGGATATTTCCTGCTGATTCTAGAGAGAATCCTGTTTATCTAGAGAACCCTAGCTAATACACCTGGGGAGAGAAAGTTAGCAGACAACATTGTGTGCCTTTCCAGATGAGAGAGATCCCCCAAACATGATTGGCTTTCTTGAGCCAAAGTATCTTTCCCTGGGTGCCTTATTTTGGGCATTTTTATAGCCTTGCCTTAATTTGTACATTTCCACAATCTCGGAACTGTAAGCTTGCAACTTAATAACGTCCCTTTATAAAAGGCATTCAGTTTCTGGGTTATTGCATTCCAGTAGCTTAACAAACTAAAACCAAGGTTAAGACCCCAGGGGGATCCAAGGAAACCATTAGGTTCCTAACAATGTACTTATGGTAAGGGGGAAAGGCAGTGGAAACCAGCAGCCCAAACCCACAGCTAGCAAGGGACAAAAATAGTGACCTGGAGTGACAGGGCCCAGGGGGTCCTTCCATTGATCAGGAAAACATCCCATGCTGAATCTCAGGACTCATTTCAAAGAGGTAAGAAATCAGTAAATTTCCTGGCAAATATGAGACTTAATTGCACTTCAAAGGAACCAGTCCCTGTTGTGGAGATGTCTGAAGTTGCTAGTGACTGATTCTTCCCACAGCTGCAGCAATGTCAAATTGGAAAAGGTCAATTAATTTATCAATTTCTTTGCAAGTCTCTCTCTCTCTTTCACTGGGCAAAATGAATCTACAAGTTTCAGCCTCTACAAGCATGTCTAACAGACTGCATCAAAAGATTCAGGAAAGGGCGGGCCACGGTGGCTCAACAGGCAGAGTTCCTGCCTGCCATGCCAGAGACCTGGGTTCGATTCCTGGAGCCTGCCCATGTTGAAAAAAAAAAAAAAGATTCAGGAAAGCAACCTTCCTGAAGTACCTGTAGTACCATGAAGAGATCCTCAAGGTGAGCCAAAGATGTTATTTTAGTTTGTTAAAGCTGCCAGAATGCAATATACCAGAAATGGAATGACTTTAAAAAGAGAATTTATAAGTTGCAAGTTACAGTTCTAAGGCCATGAAAATGTTCAAAAGGCACCAACAAGAGGTTACCTTCATTCAAGAAAGGCTGATGTCTTCTGAAACCTTCTGTCAGGTGGGAAGTCATGTGGTAGGCATATGCTGGCCTCTTGTTTCCAGCCAAAAGCTGCTTAAAATCTCATGTAAAGTGGGATAAAGCTCTATATGGTGCCCTCCTGAGAATAAGAAAAGGACCCCAAAGTGGGCTAGGTTTGAGCCTTTATGAAATGACATTTAAAAGATCATTTCAAAAATTGAATATGCAGGTAACATGCATCCCCATGCAGAATTAGCTGCAATTCAATATGTAAAATCTTTGGTGCTACTTTTGACTGAATTAATAGTGTCTCTAATCATTTTAAATTCCCCACTGATACCCCCTTATACCATTACCAGCCTGGAGACAGGGTCTGATTCTGCACTTGGAAGGACCAATATCCCCAGGCTCAATTAAATCCTAAATGGGTTGGGACTTACTTAATATTCTTGTTACTTATTCTCTTAATTTGCAGAGAATAAAACCTTGGATTCACCATACCAGAGTCAAGCTGCAGCTATTGTAGGACAGAGACACCCCTTCTGTTAACTGGAAAGCCATGTGACAAGTGGACCCTCTTTATGATCCAGAACATAAGTATACTTGTGAACCTCTGGACAGTCTGAAATATTTAAGAAGAAATCTTCCTAGTCAACTTGGTTATGATGTTCCTTGTTTTCTGTTTTTTCATGACCTTAATGTGACCTTTAGTAACAACCGAAGCAAGTAATCTCTTTCTGCAATGGGCCCATTCACACACAGCTTCCATGAACCAGTCTAACTGTTAGATTTGTGGCCAGCTGCCTATCTCTAGTGTTTTTGACATGCCATGGTGGATACTCTCCTACACGGGAGAGACTGGATGGCTCACAAGTCATTAATAAGTGAGATGTGGAGAGAAAGCAGTGTGTTGAATTCCAGTACCATCACCAGTGCTGATCCTACTCACTGGTCAGTAAACACAACACAACTAGGAAATTGTCTTGTTTTCTCTGACAAAACCACCAATGAGGCTGCATTACATTATTCCCATAAATTAGATATAAAGGGAGAAAAAATTACTGAAAGAATAAAGAATGGACACGTTCAATGCTGGGGAAGAATAGTTTGGCTTACCCTGGAGTATGGGAGACTGAGCCAGAAGGCTCCAGTTTGTTAGGAACAGGAAAATCATTCCCTGCTACACATTTCTTCCTTAATACACAGAAGGGGACAGTTACAATTGAAAACTGGAAAAAAACCATCATTTTATTAGCTAGTGATTGGTATGGAACTGACTGGAATCTGAGAACTGAAATATATTGGGTCACTCCTAAAATAACCCAGGAAATCTGGGGATCTAATTTATGGCCCTACCTCCCACCTGGATGGATAGCATGATCTCTAGGAATACCTTGGGCTCAAGGAACAATTCATAGTAAGCTCCCTCATACAGTGACTAATTGAGCCCATTATAAGCTCATTGGACTCACTCTCTTTTGTTGGAATGATCAGGTAGCTGCAATTTTTGTCCCATCTATAGGAGTTGAAGATGTAATTGCCAAACTAGATGCATTAAATACCTTTTTTGCCTGGGCATTAAATGACAGCTATCATAGTATAGCTGTAGCAACTGCAGAAATGACTTTAATTCTAAAAACAGTACTACAAAATAGAACAGCTTTAGATATCCTCCCACCTCACAAGGTGGAAATTGTGCTACAGTCAAAACAGAATGCTGTACCTATGTTCCAGATGAATCTGGTAACATCTCTCCTAGATCACCTAAATGATCAAGTTCAAGCTAGGACTACTTCAATTGATAATTTTAATTTCTCTGATCTATTTAGTTGGCTACCTTCAAGAATAGGGTCATGGTTATGAACCCTACATCAAAATGTGCTTGTAATCTTCCTGCTTGTTATATCTGGACTTGTTCTAGTTAATCTGTTTTATCTCTATGCACTCAAATCATAACTAAAATATGTATGAAACCCTTTCATCGTCCAGAACTCCTGCAATGAGTGAGCCATTCTCCCCCAAAGGAAACTGACGATATCTACAAATTCTGAGTCAGAAATTTCACCAGATGACCCTCGTAACCTGGTCACCCCAATTCAGCAGGAAGTAGCCAGAATGAACACTGGACAAATTCCCATGATTGGAAATAGATACTGTTTTAAGGGGGAAATTGCAGTGGTAGCCTATTAAATGTAACCTTAAAACTGTAAGCAAACTGTGAATTTGAGCTTTTAATCTCACAGAGGAGCAATAAATATGTAAATGTAAAGACTGCACCCAGATATGAATAAGCTTTCATCTATTGCCCCGGACTTGGAGGTACCATGCCCCAGGAATCACAGAAGATGTAAATCCTAAAAGAAGTGGTAAATAACTGAGATAAGGACTACTGAAATTCTCCAGACCCCATTACTTATTACCCAAGATGATTATCTTTCTTTGTGTATAAAAGCCAATTGAAAAATTACTACAGGGAGATAGATTTTAGAAGATTCCCTGCCCTCCTGTAGACATATATAAACCTCCTTTCCTTCCTTAGCCCATTCAGTGTGTCTCACATTAAGCCACGCCAAGCAACAAACACAGATTTGGGTGCAGGGGATTCTATCTATATTATGAAAAGGCTTAGGAAGAATGGAAACTTAGAGTGTGTTTTTTCTGTAAGACATGCCCATCCACACTGAGAAGGTCCAGAAAATATCCCTTTCACTACAACTGTTAAAAATAAATTTGTGAGGAGAACCCCAGCATCTTTGTACAGTTCTGTGTCACTCTTCTCTGTAGTTCAGAAACTACAGTAAGAAGTATTACCACTGAACTTAAATTCCTAAATGCAATGTTTATAAGTGGAATACTGGGGCAGCACAGGCAAAGGGTTGGCATTTAATCACCAAAGATAAGGTGAGCAAGTGGTTACCTTAATGGACAGTAGACTCAAGGTAATAATCAGAATAACTGACTTACAGAGACCCAGGGCATAGCATGATAATCATAGTGTCTCTCTAACCAAATTTTTTTTGATTTATATAAGCTGAAGAGTTCTAGGTCAAAGGAGCAGAATTCTAATTGAATCACCCAAACACAGAGTCATCACCCCTCAATCAATTCTCAGACTTAAGCGAGCTTACATATGCAGAAACCTTTGAATTAAGGGGAAGAAGGGACCCCTTAAGGAAGAGAAATTTTTGCCTAAAACATATACTTGTTAGTTTTTCACCTAGCCATCCCCCAAAATATCTATGGCCATTTACCAGAGTGAGTGTACATTGAGAAAAGGGAAATAATCAGACTTTTTGAGGATTGCTGAACACTGGCTCTAAAATGACAGTAATTTCTGGAGACCTAAAACGTCATTGTTGTCCACCAATGAGAGTAGGGGCTTATGGAAATTGAGCGATCCATGAAATTTTAGCTCAAGTTTGTCTCATAGTAGGTCCAGTGGTACTCAAGTCCATCCTGAGGTGATTTTCCCAGTTCCACAATGCATAAATAAATAGACATTCTCAGCAACTGGCAAAATCCCCACACTTTACCTGACCTGTGAAGTGAGAGTTACTATGGTAGGGAAGGCCAAGAGAGTAAAACTGTCTCTATCTAGGAAAATAGTAAACCAAAAATAATACCACATTCCTGGAGAGATTGCAGTGATTGGTGACATCATTAATGACTTGAAAGTGTGGAGTGATGATAACCACTATATCTCCATTCAATCTGCCTATTTGTCTTGTACCAAAAACTCATGGATCTTGGAGAATGACAGTGGATTTTCTTAAGTTTATTCAGGTGGTGACAAAATTATAGCCACTGTTCCAGATATGGTTTCATTGCTTGAGAAAATTAACACATCCTCTGGTACCTGGTATGCAGCTACTTATCTGAAAATGCTTTTATCTTCCATATCTGTTAGTAAAGATGACCAGAATCAGCCTGTTTTCAGCTAACAAGACAAGCAATAGCCTCAGGTACCTCAATAGTACAACAACTCTCCAGTCCTTTGTCATAATTTACACCAAATGACCATGATTTCCTTTCCCTTTTATAAGACATTACAATGGTCCATTATATTATTTGTTAGCAGGAAGTAACAATTATTCTAGACATATTGGTAAAACATTTGCATGTCAGAGGGAGGGAAATAAATCTGACAAAATTGCAGAGGCCTTCTATCTAAGTGAAATTTCTAGGGGTCTTGTAGTGTGGGGCATGTTGAGATATCCCTACTAAAGTAAAGGATTAGTTGTTGCATCTGGACTCTCCTACAAGCAAAAAACAGGCAAAATGCTGAGTGAGCCTTTTTGGATTTTGGAAGCTACATATTTATCATTTGGGTGTGTTTCTCTAGCATATTTATCAAATTACAAAAAAAAAAAGTTGTTTTTTGCAGAGCAGGCTCTGCAATAGGTCTAGGCTGTTGCCCAGGCTGCTCTGTCACTTGGGCCACATGATTCAAAAGACTTAAGGTGTTTTAAGTGTCAGTGACAGACAGAGGTGCTATTTGTTGCCTTGGCAGGCCATTATGGGTGACTTGCAACACAGATCCTTATGATTTTCCGTAAGTCCTGCTATCCTTTACAGTTAACCACTGTTGTTTAGAGAAACAGTTTTGACTTGCTATTGGGCCTTAGTAGACACTGACCATTTAAGCATGATCACCTAGTGATCTGGATGACCTGGATGCTCATTGTAAACTGGGTATTTTCTAACCCACCCATGAACAGAAAATACCCATGAACAGCAGGACTCCATCATCAAATGGAAATAATATAAAAAGATTGGGTTCAGGCAGGCCTGTCACAGAAGTTACATGAGAAACTGGTCCAAGTGTCCATGACCTCTACTCTTGCTACGTTACTTTCTCTCTCCAGTCTGTTCATATGGAATTTTTGGGGACTTCTCTATTACCAGTCTATTAAAGAACAGAGATGATTCTGCACAATACACAGCCACTATCCAAAAGTGGACAGGTGCAACTCTATAGCACCTTTCTGGAACATCCCAGAAGGATAATGGCAATGGATCAATGGAAGCAAACTTTTAACAATACCTAGTTGTTCATTTTTCCTAGGAGGAGAAGAGGCCTAAAATGTGAGACTATATAGATTTATTAGCAGTAATCAATGATTTGGGTAAAATGTTCAGGAAATTGGTAGGAATATAATTGGAAAATTACAATGAGTTCTGGGGACTAGATAAATGGATAGACTTCCAGAATGAATAAATAACATGAAAATATTTGTGTCGTGTCTGAATGCTCATTAAATAAATAGAATGAACCACTATATGGATACAGCCAGCTTCTTTCCCTAGTCGTTCCCTGTCATAACCCAAAGGGCTCATTTATAAAATGGCAGCCATGGGGGCAAGAATGGGGGTTATGCATGGGTCTGGCAATATGGACTTCCACTCACCAAACTGACCAGACTACAGCCAGTTCCCAAATTTCAAGCACTAGAGACCAGCACTGGGTCTCCCATATGGCACCATTCCTAGGAAGGGTGATCATCCAATTACCTGATGATGATTAGTTACATTAGACTGTTTTTATTATAGAGAGGCAGCTCTTTGCTCTTATTGAAGTAGATGCTAAATCTGAATATAGATTTCTTTCTGCATGTGATACTTCTGCCAAAACTACTATCTATGGACTTAAAAAATGACTTATGCACTGTCATGGTATTCCACATAGCATTGCTTCTGATCAAGGAACTCGCTTCAAAGCAAATGAAATGCAGCAATAGGCCTATGGCCATGGCATTTGCAGGTCTTATCATGTTCCTCATCATCATGAAGTACCTGGCTTGATAGAGTGGTAGAATGGCCTTTTGAATATGCAGTTACAGCACAATTAAGGTGGTAATATTTTGGGGGGCTTGAGCAATGTCCTTCAAGATGCTGTATATGCTCTAATCAATATTCCATATATGTTTCTGTTTCTCCCATAGCCAGGATTCATAGGCTTGGGAATTAAAGCTTAGAAATGGGAGTGGCTCCATCCATTAGCAAAATGCTAACTTTCCTTAGGCTGTGTTGGTACAGAAGTCTTAGTTCAAAAGGGAAGAGTGCTTTTTCCCAAGAAAACAACAATGATTCCATTGCACAGGAATTTGAGATTGCTACCTGTTGTTTTGGGCTTCTCATGCCGCTGAACCAACAGATCCTGATTATCAAGGGGAAATTGGATCTTACTATACAAGGGAGGTAAGGAAGGCTGTGTGAAATATAGGAAGTCCTTTAGAATGTGTCTTAATACTATCATATCTGTGCTTATAGTCACTGGAAAAGTACAACAACCAAATTGCAGTGAACTTCAGGAATAAAGGTATGGATTATCCCACCAGGCAAAGAACCACAATCAATTGAGATGCTATCTGAGGGCAAAAGAGAATATGGAATGGCAGGTAGAAGAAAGTAATTATAAATACCAGCTAAGACCATGTGACCAGATGTGAAAATGAGGACTGTAATGGTTATGAGTATTTTTTATTTATTTTGTTGTGAATATGTTGTGAGCATGTGTATGTGTATATAAATATATATTTACCAAATATTCTGTTTTATTACCTCTTACCCCCTTATCATCTAGCATAGGAGGTATTAATAATTAATTTTATATCACAGTATGTGCCAGTTTGAAAGTATTTATGTATCCTAGTGTGCTGGTTTGAAAGGATGTATGTATGTCCCCTAGAAAAGCCATGTTTTGATCTAAATCCCATTTCATAAAGGCAGAATAATCCCTATTCAATACTGTATGTTTGAATCTGTAGTTAGATCATCTGGAGATGTGATTTCATGAAGAGTGGTTGTTGAACTGGATTAGGTGACAACATGTCTCCACCCATTTGAGTGGGTCTTGATAAGTTTCTGGAGTCCTATAAAAGAGGAAACATTTTGGAGAATGAAGCGATTCAGAAAGAGCAGAGAATGCTGCAGCACCACGAAGCAGAGAGTCCATCAGCCAGTGCTTTGGAGATGAAAAAGGAAAACTCCTCCCAGGGAGCTTCATGAAACAGGAAGCCAGGAGAAGAAGCTGGCAGATGACGCTGTTTTTGCCATGTGCCCTTCCAGATGAGAGAGGAACCTTGATGGTGTCCACCATGTGCCTTTTGTTTGCCATGTGCCCTTCCAGATGAGAGAGAAACCCTGAACGTCATCAACCTTCTTGAACCAAGGTATCTTTCCCTAGATACCTTTGATTGGCCATTTCTATAGACTTCCTTTAATTGGACATTTTCTCTGCCTTAGAACTGTAAACTAGCAACTTATTAAATTCCCTTCTTTAAAAGCCATTCCATTTCTGGTATATTGCATTCTGGCAGCTAGCAAACTAGAACACCTAGAAAATCCATGTTTTAATATTGATCCAATCTTGTGGAAGCAACCATTTCTCTTAATCCTTATTCAATAATGTAGGCTGGAAACTTGATTAAGCTATCTTCATGGGGATGTGACTCACTCAATTGTGGGTACAAACTTTTGAATGGCGAGAGATGTGACTCCACCCATTCCAGGTGGGTCTTGATTACTTTGCTGGAATCCTTTAAAAGAGGAAGCATTTTGGAAGAGGTTTGAGATTCTGAGAGAGCAGAGAATGACAACAGAATGATGAGAGCCACAAAGCAGACAACCCACACCACCAGAGATCTTCGGAAAGGAAGAAGGAATACACCCCCAGGAGAGCTTCATGAAGCAAGAGGTCTGGAATGGAAGCTAGCAGATGTCACCATGTGCTTTTTCAGCTGAACTTCATTGGCCTAGGGAGAAACCCTGAACTTCATTGGCCTTTTTTGAGTGAAGGTAACCTCCTGTTGGTGCCTTGATTTAGACATTTTTATAGATTTGTTTTAATTGGGACATTTGCATGGCCTTAGAACTATAAACTTGCAACTTAATAAATCCCCCCTTTTAAAAGCCTTTCCATTTCTGGTATATTGCATCCTGGTAGCTAGCAAACTAGAACACAGTATTTAGGTTACAGTATATCAATGTCTGAAAGGACCATGACATTGCATAACTGAAGAATGAACAACACACAAGAACTTTGCCTCTTCTTGTTGGGAAGGTGTTAGTATGTTTTTAGGTTAGTTGTATCATGTCAAGTGGAAGTATAACTTTGTTATTTTCTTCATTTGCAGTGAAGTGTTGTTTAAGGAGATGTATATGAGTGCCAACTTGGCAAGGAGTAGACTGTGATGGTTAGTTTTATGTTTACAACTTGGTTATACTAGAGTCTTGTTATTCAAACAAACTCTAATTCAGGTGTTCCTGTGAGGGTATTTTGTAGATGTGAGTAAAGTCTATAATCAATTGGCTTTAAGTAAGGGAGATTATCTTAGATATTCTGGATGAAACAGATTCAATCACTTGAAAGGAGAGCTGAAGCTTTCCTAAAGAAGAAATTCTGCCATTGGATAGAAGCTTTGGCTTGTGGCCAAGAGTTCCAGCCCACCCTTCCTAGTAGCCAGCCCTATGAATTTTGGACCTGCCTTGCCAGCCCTCACAACAATGTCAGCTAGTTCCTTGCCTTAATGTTATTATTATTAATTTTTTTTTGGCACAGGGGTACCAAATTACTTTATTTGAAGGAATAGTACAAATGAAAGAATTTCATGGGTGTTGCTACAACTTATAGAAAAGGTAAAGGTATACCAGCATGTATGCACTGCCATGGTGACTACAGAAGTCACCTGTGGCTCTGGGAAAAACAGCACAAGGCTTAGCTCTCATCAGAACTGTCTCCCAGAGTATGCTTGTCAAAGAGATACTCTGCCAAGCCAGAATTCAGGGCTTCTATCTTGTTCAAGTTGGTTATGTAGTCACCCAGTTCCTTGCTGGATTTTCCTGTCTTTCAGGTAATGTGTCTAATGAAGTCAAACAAATGGGGGCTGTTTATTTAGTGGCCAGTTTGTGAAGTTTTAGTAGTGACTGATTTTTTTTCCAAGTGTAATGCACACTCCATTGTATTCAACCCATTCTCCTAGTCATGCCCGTGTGGTTTCTTAATATCCTGAAAGAAGATTGGCCACTTCATTAGTTCTGCAGCTTTAGAAGTTTCTCAACAGGTTCCCTCTCCTCAAGGGATTGGTGAAGAAAATGTTTGACAAAGTTCTCCAAAGCCACATCATGATGGTCAAAGCAGTAAGACAATGACAGGTAGATGTAAGAGGTGTAGAGCTCCAGGTTGATGGCGGTCTCTGAGTTCTGGTTGTAGATCTGGCACACCTGCAACAGGATGTGGTCATCATGGCCAGTGGCTGAAGAGAGGAGGTGGTGGCTGCACAGTGCTGGAGAGGTGGCCAAGGGGTGCTCTGAGTAGCAGGCCAACAGGGGCAAGCACCGGGTTCAGTTCAAACACTGTTGAAACAGGAAACCAGGGGGACTCTCTGTGAAGACATCTACCAACATAAATGTTTTAATACATATTTACTATTGATTCTGTTGAACATTTACTGATACACCCAATGAAATACAATCCCCATTTTTTGCAATTAATGGAAAAATTTACCTAAAGTATTGCCTAGTTCATATGTTTACCAAGGAAACTTTCTGCTATCCTCAGTTTTGAGAATTTTTCTGTTTTATCTTCTGGTTCACTACCCAGTGGATGTCCAGGAAAGCCATAGGCTTTCTCTATTGCTACCATTGTATGAACATTTCTATTCAGCTGCAGGTGATTCCATCTTTCCTTCTTGAATACCACTCTTCTGATATATATTCCCAAGGTACAATTTAAATATGGAACATAATTCCAAAATATAATTATAACTTTTAATTGTCAATTTTTATAACCTGGTTTGTGGTCAGAATTGTCTGACTATTTTCTCTACTCTTCTGAATGCTTTAAACATTTCAAAACAAAATATTTTAAACATTAAAATAAGATAAATGTAAGAATAAAATATATAACAATAAAAGGGGAAAGAAAAAACACTATCATGTCTGTGATTATAGTTGAAATAGGAATGGCTCCATCCACTAGTAAAATGCTTACTTTCCCTAGGCTCTGTTGATCTAGAAATAAGATAACTCTCACAGAATTTCAATTGATCAATTGAAACGGAAGAAAGTAAGGACACAGATGGTTCAGATAACAAATAATCTCTGTATGGCAGGCAAGAATTCTGCCACTAAGCCACCTTCGCACCACCCTCTCCTAGGGTTTTAACTAGTTCATTAACTGCCTTATAAAAGGAATTATTTGATTAAAGCATGACAGAAAAGGGATTTTTCTTTGATCTCTGGACCCAAGTCCCTAAATCATTCTACTAAACAAGTATGTTTATCATTGCAGAATTTCCATTAATGAAGGTGTTTGTTGATGTTAAGTCGGTAATGGTGAAAGGTAAAGCAATGACTGAATCTCTTAAGCGGGGAGAATTTCTCAAGAAAAGGGCTTAGTCATGAGCCTTGGTCTTTCTGATGGCATGCTTGACCTCCTTGCTCCTCAGGCAATAGATGATAGGATGGAACATGAGGGTAAAGACTGCATATATGGCTGAAATCAATTTGTTGGAGTTCAATGAGGCAATGGCCTGAGGTCAGACATACATGAATATCACAGCCATGTAGAAGATGACCACCACTGTAAGGTGACAGGCACAAGTGGAGAAGGCCTTACACTGTCCACTGGATGAGGTGTGTGAAGTATAGTAGAGATACTGAAGGCATAGGAGAGGACAGTGGCTGAAATGAGGAAGCACAAATGATGACGACAGATAGGATCAAGTCTACTATCTCGGCCATAGAAAAGTCCATACAACCAGTTTGAGGAAGGGACACAAAACAGAAAAAGTGGTTCAAGAATTTATTACTACAGAAGGCTTGGGAGATAAAGTACACCTTTGCCATGGAGATGCTGAAGCCACTCACCCAGGAACCAATAGTCAGTTGAACACAAAACCTGTGGTTTTCATGACTGGATAGTGAAGAGGCCAGCATATCACCACATAACAGTCATAGGCCATGGCAGCCAAAAGTACACACTCAGTAGAGGCAAGTGAGATGAAGAAATAGAACTGGGTCATGAAACCCACGAAGGAGATGGCATTGGGTTGAAGAAGGAATCCAGCCAGCATCTTGGGTACTATGGCAGTAATATATATCAGGCCTCCAGAAAGGTCATGGTGCCCAGAAAATACTACATTGGCTTATGCAGGAATACAGTGACCCATATGGTAAAGATGATAATCAAATTCTCCAACAGCACCAACAAGAAGGTGATGAGGAAGAGAAAGAGGGGCAGAAACTGTAGCCAAAGGTCAGTTGGGAACTCCACCAACTAATTTTGGTAATGTTTACCTTCCACATGCTTACAAAGCAAAAAGACAATAGTTTTAATTATAATGTCAACTTGAACAGTGAGATCCAACTTGGCAACAAGGGCCTATCAGGTTACAGGAACTTTATCATTAAACATAATCTTTTCTACCAAGATCTGGGAGTCAAAAAATGACCACAAGATTCTCTTCAGAAAATCAAGCAGCAGCAAAAAACCCTGAAAACAGTCCATAACAGAGAGAAAGCTAAGGATTTCAAACATAAAAGTCATGCAAAGAATAAACGTTTCCATATACCATCCTTATTATTGCCTTGGTGTGGTATATTTGTGGGTTTACAGAACAATCATGTATAAAATACAGGATTTCCATACACCTTCCCACCACCAATCTTGTATTGGTAAGGAAATTTTGTACAATTGATGATAGCACTTTTTTATAATTCTACTATTATTTTTAACACTAGTTACATTTGTTACAATTGATGAAAGATTATTACAGTAGTACTATTAACTATTGTCCATAGTTTACGTAGAAGAATTTTTTCCCCATATTTTCTACCTATTACTTTTTCCAGGCATGTCTTTATTTTATTACTCTTCTACCCATACATTGGATAAAGTGGGTGACAGTCGCAAGGTTTTTACAATCACAGTCACAAGGTGAAAGCTATATAGTTAGACAATCATTATCAAAGATCAAGGCTACTAGATTACAGTTCAACAATTTCAGATATTTCCTTCAGGATATTCTAATACATGAGAAACTAAACAGAAATATCTATATAATGAGTCAATAATCGTAATCATTTGTTAAATCTTAACTTCTCAGTCACAATTCCTCCCTCTCTCTTGATCATTCTCTTAATCTTCAGGGATATCTGAGCAATGACCATTCTAACTTCCTAGTGCTGAAAAGGGGTTAGACATTATGGAGTAGAGCAATTAAACTGGTTATGTTCTTAGAGATACTGGTAGCCCTGGGTTTCAGGGCCTACCTGGCATAGGAGTCACCCAGAGGCCTTAAGTCTGAAAAAAAAAGTCAATAAGTAAAACTTTCATATAGTCATAGATGGAAACCGGGATAATTAGGATTTTCAGGAATACTGTTGGTTGAGATTAGCATATTGTGACAATTTGCAATATCTGTTTGAAGCCTGCATAAGGGTAACCACCAGAAAGACCTCTTGACTCTATTTGAAATCTCTTATCTACTGAAACCTCATTTTGTTCATTTCTTTACCCCTTTTGGTCAAGAAGTCATTGTCAGTCTCATGATGCCAGAGCTAGATTCATCCCTGGGGATCATGCCCCATGCAGAGGGGAGGATAGTGAGTTTATTTGCAGAGTTTGGTTTAGAGAGAGAGAGAAAGACCACAGCTGAGCGAAAAAAGAGGTTCTCTAAGGATGATTCTAAAGCATAGTTATAAGTAGGCTTGGCTTCACCATTACAGAAATGTTTCATAAGGGAAAGCCTCAAAATCAAAGGCTTGTGTTATTAAATTGGGAGTCCCTAATGCTTGAGAAAATATCAGGAATTCCCAGGTGAGAAAGTTAAATAGTTCCACATTTTTTTCTCCAGTCTATCACAGGACTTTGCAAATACTCTTTTATTTTCTTCCCCAAATACTCTGGAATGTATCAAGGTATTACAATAACTTGTATGGAATAACAAGATCTCCTTTCCTATTAAAGGTTCCATGGAATTAGGTTGCTTAAAGAATAGAAAAATAATTCTAAAGCAAAAACAAGGAAAGAAATAAGAAAGAATAGAGCAGAAATAAATGAAACTGAGAACATGAAAATAATAGAGAGAATCAACAAAACCAGAATAGGTTCTTTGAAAAAATCAATAAAATAGATGGACTCTTAACTAGGCTGACAAAGAAAAAATAAGAGAAGATACAAATAAATAAAATCAGACATAGGAGGGGGGGACATAAATACTGACCCCACCAAAAAAAGGAGATAATGAGAGGATACTACGACCAAATATATGCTACTGAACTAGACAACTTAGAAAAGGATGAACAACTAATATTGACTCAAAAATAAAGAGAAAACCTCAACACACCAATCACAACAAAAAAGATTTCATTAGCCATCAAAAACTTCCCTGGAATGAAAAGTCCAATACTGGATGGCTTTACACATGAATTCTACCAAACATTTCAGGAATACTTACTACCAATCCTGTTCAAATTCTTCTACATACCTCATTCTATGAAGGCAACATCACCTTAATACCAAAATCAAACAAAGGTACAACAAAAGAATATTACAGACCCATCTCTCTAATGAATAGATATGCAAAAATCCTCAACAAAATACTTATAAATCAAATCCAGCAGCACATTAAAAGAATTATACACCACAACCAAGTGGCTTTTATTCCAGGTATGCAAGTGTGGTTCAACACAAGAAAATCAATTAACATAATACACCACGTCAATAAATCAAAGTGGGAAAATCACATCATCATCTTAATTGTTGCAGAAAAGGCATTTGACAAAATTCAGCATCCTTTCTTGATAAAAACACTTCAAAGAATAGGAATAGAAGGAAAGTTCCTCAACATTGTAAGGGGAATATTTGAAGAGCCCACAGATAATATCATACACAATGGGTAAAGACTGAAAGCTTTCCCTCTAACATCTAGAACAAGGCAACAATGCCCACTGTCACTAATGTTATTCAATATTGTGCTGGAAGTTCTAGATAGGGCAATTAGGCGAGAAAAAGAAATAAAGGCATCCAAATTGGAAAGTAAGAAGTAAAACTTTCATTGTTCACAGATGGCATGATACCATATGTAGAAAATCAAAAAACAAAAATCTACAGTAAAGCTACTAGAGCTAATAAATGAGTATATCAAAGTGGCAGGATACGAGATCACATGCAATAATCAGTAGTGTTTTTATACACTAGTAATGAGGACCTTGAGGAAGAAATCAAGAAAACTCCATTTATAATAGCAACCAAAAGAGTCAAATATTTAGGAATAAATTTAACTAAGGACATAAAAGACTTATACACTGAAAACTACAAAAAAATTGCTAAAAGAAATCAAAGAAGACCGAGATAAATGGAAGGACATACCATATTCTTGGATTGGAAGACTAAATATGTTTAAAATATCAATTATACCCAAATTGGTTTATTGAGTCAATGCAATACCAATAAGAACCCCAACAACTTACTTGGCAGAAATAGAAAAATGAACAATCAAATTTATTTGGAAAAGCAGGGTGCCCTGTATAGCTCAAAGTATCTTGAGAAAGAAAAACAAAGTGGGTTGTCTCACACTACTTGACTTTAAAGCACATCACAAAGCGACAGTGATCAAAACAGCATGGTAGAGGCATAAAGATAGATAAATTGACCAATGGAATAGAATTCAGAGTTCAGAAATAGACCCTTGCTTCTACAGACAATAGTCATTTGATAAGATGGCCAAGTCCACTCAACTGGGACAGAACAGCCTCTTCAACAAATGGTACAAGGAGAACTGGATATCCATATCCAATAGAATGAAAGATAACCCCTGTCATGGTCAGGTTCATGTGATGACTTGGCCAGGTAGTGGTGCCTGGTTGTCTGGTCAGGCAAGCACTGGCCTGTTAGTTGCTCTGAGGACATTTCATGGACTTAAATCATGGTCACATTGGCTATAGAAAGGGTGTGACTCCTACAATGAGTGATGCTTAATCTAATCACCAGAAGGCTTTTAAGGAGGATTCAGAAGAAACAATCACTCTTCCTGCTTCAGCCGGCCAGCCTCTCCTGAGAGCTTATTGAGGGCCTTCATTGGAGCTGCCACCTTGCAGCCTGCCCTACAGACATTGGACTCTACATCCCCATAGTTATGTGAGATACTTTATAAATTTTATATTTACAGATGTCTCCATTGATTCTGTTTCTCTAGAGAATCCTAGCTAATACAACCCCTATCTCACACCTTATACAAAAAACAACTCAATTCAAGCTAAAAACATAAAACTTTTAGAACAAAATGTCGGGAAGTGTCTTTAAGGTCTTGTGCTAGGAGGTGGCTTCCTAGACCTCACAACCAAAGTACAAGCAATGAAAGAAGATATAGATAAATGGGGTCTCCTCAAAATGGAATACTTTTTCAAGTTAAAGGACTTTGTCAGGAAAGTAAATAGGCAGCCTATTGAATGGGAGACAAAATTTGGAAACCACATATTGGATAACGGTTTAATATCCAAAATATATAAAGCAATTTACAACTCAACAACAAAAAGACAAACAATTTAAAAATGGGCAAAAGACATCAACAGACACTTCTCAGAAGAGGAAATACAAATGGCTCAAAAGCATATGAAAAGATGCTCAACCTCACTAACTATTAGGGCAATGCAAATCAAAACCACAATGAGATTCTCAAACCTAATAGAATGTGCTGGAGAAGACGGTTGAAATAGGGTACATTTACTGAGAATGTAAAATGGTGCAGCCAATCTGGAAAGCAATAGTCCACTTTTGATACCAAATTAATTTGTGAGCATCTCCTATGTCTTCAAAGATACATGAAAAAAATTTTTTCTTACTCCAGGGAAAGTTTTGTCACTTCCTTCTACTTAAAACTTCTCATTATTATGGATGATGCTTGAGGACAAGTTAAAGTATTTAAGGGCCTGCTTTGGGAGGGGTTACTCAGGAGGCTCAACACCTCAGAAGTGATAGGGGAAAATACTATCTAAAGAGAAAAGTGAAATTTAATATGTTCTTGGAAGTGGGAGTAGAAGGAAAAAAATGGAAATGTAAGTTGACTTGAGATTATAAATAAAGTGAAAATAAAAGGGAAACATACTTCTCAATAATACCAACAGCATTGGCTTATGATCTATAGAAGATAGGAAAAGGCAGAATTCAGGGAACTGGAAAGAAGAAAAAGACAAGAAATTTCATACATGTTTAGTGATTATTTTTAACATCGTAATTTTTGGTCTAAAACCCCAGATTTCTAATAAAGTAGCTGACTACATGTGTGGGAAAAGTGACGACAGAAATAAAATTTAAATTTGTTTCCTTTCTCCATTAAGAAAACTTTAATTAATTTAAACAATTCTCTCAGGGAAGTAATTTTTGGAAAAGAGGTGTGAGATGGTATGGAAGCACATAGCCTAAAATCAGACAATTATAGAACAAGGTTTTGAAGCAGTTTTAATGTAAATGCACATTCACATGTCTGATATTTCAGAAATAATGGAAACTTAAAGTAACAGAGATGGACAAAAGTGGCCCCAATATTCTAAAGGTATACTAATGTGTATAAGAAACTTCAGACCAGTGGGACATAGAATTGGAACACCTGAATTCTAGTTCATGATTTATATCTTACTAACATTATAATCTGAAGCAAATATTAATTTTTCTAAACCTGAATTTCCTTCTGAGTGAAAAAAGGACTGCATTATAATCCTAAAAACAATAGCAAATAATAAATATAGAAAATTTGTAGTATTATTGGCTATTATGATAAAGATATACTGAATAATTATTTGGAGTGTAGCCTTACACTAGATATTAAAAACATAAAGATGAAAAGGTCAGATTCTCCATTCACAATCTTGAGAAAAAACTAAAAAGGTAAATAAGCTATTATATACAGTGTGTCACAGATAAAATAGAGAAACACAGCAAGCAGCCCATTGGAGGAAAGACATAACACTACACATGGAAGTAGCCTTCAAAGAAAGCAATAGGGTTTTCTCCTTATTTGCACCTGGGCAGCTGAGCTCTGATGGAGGAATAACCACATAAGAAGACAGAATGGTGCTACAATCCAGTAGGAGGCATATTTAAAGTGCTGAAAGAAAAAAAGTTACCTGAGAATAATATGCACGGCAAAGTTGTTCTTTGAAAATGAAAGAGAAATTGATATTTCTGGGCAAATAAACACTGAGGGAGTTCAGTACCAATAAACATGCCTTATAGGAAATGCTAAAGGAAGACCTCCATGTTGAAATGAAAGAACATTAGACAGTATCCAAAAATTGGATGAAGAAATAAAGATCTATAGTGTAAGTAACAATATGAGTAAATATAAAGGCCAATATCATCTCATTTTTCATTTGCATGCTGGCATTTACTTCTTGTAAGACTTGAAATGCAAATGCATAAAACAAGTGTAAATACGTTATATGCACAACATCCATAAAAATGTAATTTTGACAAGAACAATATAAAAGGGAGAGATGGAGGGATATAGATTCAGTCTAAGTGTAGGCTATTTATATCAAATTGGAATCAAGGCAAACTAAATTGTAATTGATTTAGGATGCTAAATGTAATTCCCATGGTAACCATAAAGAAAATATCTTAAAAGTCTACACAGAAGGAAAGGGTAAGTAATTCAAAATAGTTCATTATAAAAGATCATCTAAACAAAATGCAAAGGAGTAATAGAGAAAAGAAAGGACAAAAAAGGCATAAGAAATACAGAAACAATTAGTAAAGTGAAAGAAGTAAATCTAGCCTTATCAGTTAATTTTCTTAAACGTAAATGGATTATTTTTCTGTAGACCTACAACTTTTCTAAAAACAAATTTTCCTTTTCCATTGTTTGTTGCTAGAACATAGAGATACAATTGAACAAATAGTGACAATTGTCTATTTCTCACTTTTAGAAAAAGTTACAGAAAAATCATGCAGAAAACAAAAAATTCCCATAGACCTCCTCTCCACAGTTCTCCTTATAATTAACACTTTGCATTAGTGTGTTACCTTTGTTACACTTGATGAAAGGATATTATTAATTGTACTGTTAACTACAGTCCATAGTTTACATTAGGGTTCACGGTTTGTTGGACAGTCTTATATATTTTAAAATTTTATTCTAGTAACATATATACAACCTAAAATTTCCCCTTTTAATCACATTCAAATTTATAATTCATTGCTGTTAATTATGATCACAATGCTGTGCTACCATCACCAGCATCCATTACCAAAGTTTCCCACCACTCCAACCAGAAGCCATGTATGATAAAGAATATCATCTACTATAGCATGTAAGACATAGATTATTTAGGAATAAATCTAACTGATCATGTGCATGACTTGAAAAACATAGCTAAGAGAATGTCAAGACCACTTAAATAAATGGAAAAATACACCATATTATGATATATATTCATGAAACAATAATTTTAAGATTTCCCCCAGATTGCTTATAGATACCATGCAATTCCAATCAAAATACCAACAAGCTTTTTGGAAAACTTGGACCCAAATTCAATGGAAATGTGAGGGATCTAAACAATCTTTAAAAAGGAGAACAAAGTGGGAGGATTTATTCTATGCTTTAGTTTAAAGGCACAGGGATGAAAACAGTGGTACTTGCATAAGTTGCAGGACAGCGGGAAAAAGACCCACATGGATGTGGTCAATTGAGTTTAAAAAAATTTTTTATTAGAGAAATTATAGGTTTACCGAAAAAACATACATAAAATACAGGCTTCCTATATACTACCCAGTTATTAACACCTAGCATTGGCATGCTACATTTTTTACAATTGTTGAAAGCACATTTTTGTAATTGTATTGTTAACCACAGTCCATGGTTTAACTTAGGGTTCACTATTTGCATAGTGCAGTTTCAGGGATTAAAAAATGTAAATGGATTAAACTCTTCAATAAAGGCAGAGATTAGTAGAATGGATAAAGAAACATCACCCAACTATATACTGTTTACAAGAGATCCATCTTAGATCCATAGTTACAAATAAGTTGAAACTAGAAGGATGGAAGAACGTGTTAATCAGAAGAAAGAGAGGCTTTCTATATTAAATTAGACAAAATAGACTTTAAGTCAAAAGCTGTCACAATAGACAAATAAGTACACTATATATCAATAAAAGGCTCAATTCAACAAGAAGATTTTACAATTATAAACATTTACATCTTAAAAGCAGAACACAAAAATATATTAAGCAAATGTTGCCAGAACTGACAGTTCTACAATAATAGTTGGAGATTTCAGTACACCACTTTCAATACTGGATACATCATCTAAACAGAAGATCAGTAAGGAAATAGAGGACCTGACCAATAGTATAAACCAACTATTACTAACTGACATATATAGAACACTTCACCCAATAACATCAAAATACACATTCTTTTATGTGCACATGGATCATTCTCTATGATAGACCATATGCAGGGCACAAGGAAAGTCTCAATAAATTTTAAAATGTTGAAATCATAAAAAGTAATCTCTCTGACTACAATAAGATGAAGTTAGGCATCAGCAACAGAAGGAAAGCAGGAAAATTTACATATATGTGGAAATTAAACTGCACACTATTAACATATAGCTTAAAGAAGAAATTACCGCATGCCAGAGGACCCGGGTTCGATTCCCGGTGCCTGCCCATGTTAAAAAAAAAAAAAGAAGAAATTACCTGGGAAATTAAAAATACTTAGAGACAAAAGAAAACAAAGTCATAATATACCAAAACTTATGACATGCAATAAAGGCAGTGCTCAGAGGGAAATTTATAGCTAGGAGGGCTAATATTTAAAAAGAAGAAATATTTCAATACTAACAAAGATAAATAAATATCTCAACACTAAAAAAAGAACAAATACTTCTAACTTTATATCTTGAGGGACTAGAGAAATAAGAGCAAAGTAAAAACAACGTTAGCAGAAGAAAGGAAATAATTAAGATTAGAGCAAAGAAAATGAAGAAAAGAACAGAAAAACAATTGAGAGAACAAACAAAACAAAAAGTTTATTGTTTGAAAATGTCAGTAAAGTGGGCAATGCTTTAGCTACACTGACACAGAAGAAAAAGATAAAATACGCAAATATCTAAAATCAGAAAGGAAAATGGTGCTATCACCATTGATCTTACAGAAGTAAAAAGGATTCTAAGAGAATATTATAACAATTATACACCAATAAACTAGATGATCTGGAAGAAATGGAAAAATTCCTAGAAATCTAACAATTACCCAAATGGACACATTAAGAAATAGAAAACATCAACAAACCTATAACAAGTAAATTGATTGAATCAATAAACAAAAATAGTCAATCAAAGAAAAGTCCAGTACTAGATGGCTTCACAGGTGAATTTTACCAAACATTTAAATAAGAATTCATACCAGCCCTTCCCAAACTCTTCAAATAATTCCACAGGAGGGAACACTTCCTAATTCATTCTATGAGGCCAACATTATTCTGATATCAAAGCCTGGTAATGACATTACAAGAAAAGAAAATTGCAGACTAATTTCCCTTATAAATGTAAATTTTTAAACAAAATACTAATGCAGTGAATCCAACAGCATATTAAGATTACACACCATGACCAAGTGAGATTCATCGCAGGGATGCAATGGTGGTTCAACATATAGAAATCAATATAATACACTTTATAAATGAAATGAAGGGGTAAAACACACATAAATGCAGAAAAGGTATTCAGCAAAAAATAGCACCCTTTCTTGATAAAAGCCCTCAGAAAAGTAGGAACAGAAGGGAACTTCTTAACATGATAAAGGCCATTGTGAAAACCCCACAACTAACATCATACTCAATGGTGAAATATTTAAGGTTTTCTCCCTTAGATCAGTAATAAGACAAGGATGCCCACATTTACTACTGCTATTCAATATTATACTAGAAGTTCGTGTCAGAGAAATTAGGAGAGATAAAAATAAAAGGTATCCAAAATGGAAAAGAAGAAATAAAATTATCCCTATTTGCAGATGACATAATCTTATATATATAGAAAATCCAAAGGAATACAGAAGAAAACTATTAGGGCTAATAAATGATTTCAACAAAGTGTCAGAGTATAAGATCAACACACACACAAAAACAATTGTACAACATCAACAGACACACAAAAAAACACTTGTATACATACATGGTTATGAACAATCCAAGAGGAAATTAAGAAAACTTCCATTTACAACAGCATCTAAAAGAATAAAATATGTAGGAATAAATCTAACTAAGGACATAAAAGACATATACTTAAAACTACAAAACAATGAAAGAAATTAAGTATGATCTAAATAAATGACAAGACATCCTATGCTTGTGGATTGGGAGAATCCATATTGTTGATATGTCAGTATTACCCGAAGCAATATAAAAATTCAGTGCAATCCCCATTAGAATTCCAGAAGCCTTTTTTTTTCTTTCAGAAAAGGAAAAAAGAATCAATCCATAAATTTATAGCGAACTGCAAGAGGAACAAGTAGCCAAAACAACCTTGACAAAGAGGAATAGGTTTGGAAGACTAATATTTTCTGATTTCAAATTTTATTACAAAGTGACAGTTAGCAGAATAGCTTGGTTCAAGCACAAAAATAGATAAATAGACCAGTGGAACAGAACTGAAAGTCTAGAAGTAGACCCACACATCTATGGCAAATTGATTTTGACTAGGGTGCTAATTACACGCAGTGGGAACGGAATAGTTTTTCAACAATTTGTAATGGGTAAACTGGATATCCACATGCAGAAGAATGAAGTTAGATCCCACTTCACACCATATACAAAAATCAACTTAAAACGATTCAAGGACCTAAATAGAAGAGCTAAAACTATAAAACTCTTAGAAGATAACGCAGAAGCAAATCTCCATGACCTGAGATTTGGCAATGGTTTCTTAAACATGAGACCAAAAGCACAAGCAACAAGAGATAAAAAAGATCAATTTTATTTCATCAAAATTAGTAACTTTTGTGCACCAAAGGGAATTACCAAGAAAATGACAAAACCTGCAGAACAGGAGAAAATCTTTCAAGTTATACATCAGATAAGGGTTCAATATCCAAAATATACAAAGAACTTTTACAGTCAACAACAAAAAAGGCAAACAACTCAATTAAGTAAAGAACTTGGAAAAAACATTTCTCCATGGAAGATATATAAATGGCCAATAAACACATGAAAATAGGCCAATTTGGTTTTATATACAAGCTCAGTCATATAATTTTGGGCAATTTATATAACCTCTTTGAGCCTTAGATTTCTAATGTTTCAAGTGGGATTAATGTACCTCACAGGGCTGTTGAGAGGAATAAATGCTCAAAGATATACAGAGTGCCTGAAAGATGATAAGGGTTCAATGCTAGACTGTCCCTTTTCCCCTGATCCCATGTGGGTAACATTACTAAAATCCCTGATGTATTAGAAGGGGCACTGAATTCAGATTTAGGGTTTCTACGTTTGGGTTCCATGTCTATAATTGATATTTTGTTTATTCTGGGACTTTGCAATAATGTAGTAGCTTTTAATTACTACATTAAAAGTAAATGTAGCTATTAATTAGCTACATAAACTTGGAATTGTCAGAATTTAGAAAAGCATATGCTGCATATATTTCCTAACACCCCCAGAGGGTTCTGAAATTCTAACTCTGATTTCAGAATGTTTAATTCTGAAATATTAAATTCTCTACTGCAAAAGTGATTATTTATATACCATGGAGTAAATTAAAACTATAAACAGTTTCATATTAGTTGGCAACAGGTCTTGCCATCCTATTAAGTGGCTCCAATAAAAATGCCATCCAGTAAAAATGCCCAATTTTCCAGGTGGATTTGGGAATTGAAAATAAGGGACTTTGCATCTGTTTAAAACCAAATGCACAAGACAAATGGAGAAATAATAGATATATTGTAACTACAACTGAAGTAAGAGAAGAACATTCTTTAGTCCCTTATTTCACATTGCTTTGAGAGATTTTGTTAAAACAATACAACATGAAAGGAATGGGTAATAAATATTGAAAAAATAAGTCCAAAAATATTGTTAGCATATAATATGCTCATGGAAAATCAGAATACTAAGCTAAAAACTGAGAGTTGTAAGAAATAATACAGAAAGATCACAGGTTTTTTTTAGTCAGTTTCTCACAGTGGTTAAATCTTACAAGACTGTGGTACATTATCATGACTAGAATATTAACACAGATAAAGTAAAGATACAAAAAACTTTTATCATCACAAGGATCCCTCATGTTGCCTTTTTATAGCCAGATCCACTTCCCTCCTGCCTTCACGCCCTCCTTAACTCCTGGAAACCACTAATCTGTTCTCCATTTTAAAATTGGCTTTTTTCATTTTGCATAATTCTCTGGAGATACATTCAAGATGTTGTGTATATCAATAGTTCATTCTTTTTTATTGCTGAGGAGTATTCCATGGTATTGATGTATCACAGTTTGTTTCACCATGTACCTGTTGAAGGATATTTGGGTTGTTTCTATTTTGGGGCTATTATGAATAAAGCTGCCATAATTATTTGTGTACAGATTTTTGCATGAACATAAGTTTTCATTTCCCTGGGATAAATACTCAGAATGCAAATGTTGAGTCATATATTAATTGTTAAGTTTTTTTAAGAAACTGCCAAACTGTATTCCAGAGTGGTTTGTACCATTTTACATCTCCACCAGAAACATATTTGTGATATAGCTTCTCTGCATCCTTGCCATCATTTGGGTTTGTTATCGTTACTTATTTTAGACTTTTTGATAAGTGTGTAGTGATATCTCATTTAATTTGCATTTTCCTAATGGCTAATGTAGTGAACCTCTTTTCACGTGTTTATTTGCCACCAGAATGTCCTCTTCAGTGAAAAGTCTCTTCAGGCCTTTCGCCCATTGTCTACTCGGATTGTTGGTGTTGTTTGAAATGGTCTTTCAAGACGTTTTTTGTTTTTGTATGCTGTATGGCAGGGGTCACATTTCATTCTTTTTTTTTTCCATGCGAGTATCCCCTTATTGCAGCACCATTTGCTAAATTTTGTTTGTTTGGTTTTTCATTTGTTTGGGAATTGCATGAGACGGAATCGAACCACGTGGCAGACAAGAATTCTACCACTGAGCTACACTTGCACGCCCACTTAAGAGGATTTTATATATCATAGCTATCCAGTCTTTTCCAGATCTATAGTTTGCGAATAATTTCTCCTATTACGTAGTTTTGTCTCTGCATCTTCTTCCCAGGGTCTTTCATAGAACAAAGGAATTTAATTTTGATGAAGTATCTTATGACAATTTTACCTTTTATAGATTGTGTATACAGTGCCAAGCCTATGAACACTCTGCCCTAAATTCTAAAGACTTTTTCCTGTTTCTTCTAAAAGTTTTCTAAAATTTCTGTAAAAAAATTATATTTAAGTTCACGAGCAATCTGAGTTAATACTTGTATAAGGTGTGAGATTTTGGTCAAGGTTAATTATTTGTTCATGGATACTCAAACGCTCTAGCACCATTTGTTGAACAGACTACATTTTTGCACCCTAAAAAAAATAAGTTGAGAATACATTTATGGGTCTGTATTAGTCAGGGTTTTCTAGAGAAGCAGAACCAACGGGAAATATCCATAAATAAGAGATTTATAAAGGTGTCTCATGCAACATGGGAATGGAAGAATCTAAAATCTGTAGGGCAGGCTGTGAAGCTGGCAGCTCCAATGGAGGGTCTGGATGAACTCCGCAGGAGAGGCTTGCAGGCTGAAGAAGCAGTGAAAAAGTCTTTATTGTCGCTTAAAAGGTTTAAAAGTCTTCAAAGACTTCATCTGATTAGATTAGGGCTGTGGCTGGCTGAGCAAAGGGCAAATTCCCAGAAGTGGTCAGGCCTCAAGGAGAAAGATATCTCTGAGAAGAACAGCCATAAACAGCACCTGGGAGCCAAATGACCTCACCTGAGTGAGTCATCTACCATCAATCATCTACCAAGGATGGAAAGGATGGGGTAATAAAATAGTTAATAAAATTTCAAAAGAAAAACATCTGTAAAAGCAGATTGCCACACACATCGGGGCCTCTAGCCTCTCTCCCCTTTGTGCCCTTGAATTGTTTTTTGTGGCATGGTCAAAAACGTAAACCCAAATCCAACAACGTAGCTATCATTCAACTCTAATTCTATTCTTTAGAAAAGACTTTTAATGGTTTTCCTTTTAGAACCTCTCCCTGTGTGCTAGTTTGAAAATATTACGTACCCCTGAAAAAAAGCCACGTTTTAAACCTAATCCAGTCTTGTGAGAGCATGTGTTTCTTTTAATCCTAATTCTAATATAGGAGGTTGGAATCTTTGATTAGATTATCTCCACAGAGATGTGACACGCCCAACTGTGGGTGTGATCTTTGATTAGATGGCCCTAACCCTAACCGTACCTTATCTCCCCCTCAGAGATTTCTAGCTCCCTTAATCTTAAAGGAATTTGGGCTGATTGTCCATCCACTGTAGCTGCTTAAGCTGCCAGTGGGTTGAAGATCCTACTTGTGGGATCATAGAAGTCTCTGACCATGCTATTGAAGGTGGCTGGCTGAGCCTGGGGAACAGGAGCACAGCTTCTGGCAAGGAGAAATTTGTTGTAAGTGCCTGGAAAAAAGCAAACTGTATGAGAAATGGCACCTGCTAGAGTGTTGAGGAACACTGTTGGTTGGGGCTTGGCATACAGTGGCAGTTTGCAATATCTGGCTGAAATTTGCATAAGAAAAACTTCTAGAATGACTTCTTGACTCTATTTGAAGCTTCTTAGCCATTGAAGTTTTATTTTCATTTTTTGCTCAACTAATTCTATGATGCAAGGGCCAGGCTCACCTTTGGGAGTCATGTCTCATGTTTCTAGGGAGATTTACACCCTCTGGAAGTCATTCCAGGTGCGTCTTGATTAGTTTACTGGAATTCTTTAAAAGAGGAAACATTTTGGAAAGAGCCAGAACTGACAGAAATGACAGAAGCCTCAGAGCCCATAGAAACTTCACAGCAGAACTGACACAGATGCAGACATGTGGGGAACAGAGACACGGATGTTTGGAAATGCTTAGAGCCCAGCAGACAGCACCACACGATGCCTTAAGCAAGCTATCACCTGGAGAGAGCAAAGGGAAGTCAAGGGATGAAAGCCAGGCCTGGAGAAGTAAAATGAGGAAACCCCACAGGAACAGAGGTTGAAAGCACCATAGCCCAGGAGCAAGGGACCAGCAGATGCCAGCCACATGACTACCCAACTGACAGAGGTGTTCCTGACCCATTGGCCTTTCCTGAGTGAAGGTAACCTCTTGTTGGTGCCTTAATTTGGACACTTTGACTTCCTTGGAACTGTAGACTTGTAACTTATTAAATATCCCTTTGTGAAAGCCGTTCCATTTCTGGTATACTGCATTCCGGCCACTTTCAAATTAGAATGCCCTGATTCCCCTAGGCAAAGCTGAGTTCACACACCTTCGTACACAAATAGTATATTGGGCATATTACTCTTAAAGCATATGATACAATTTAATTATATTTTACACACATTTATCTCCTGAGTGCTAGGAGAGCCTCTCATTCATGTTTGCATTCCTGTCCCTGGCACACAGTAGGTACTCAATAAATGATTAAAAGTATGATTAACTCTGAAATTATCTTCTCTTCTATAGACCTGCCACTGAAATGTGAGTGACATACTTCCAAATGTCTCCAAGACATTTCTGCTTAAGCAGCAAGGTATTTATCCAGCACCATACCCCCAAACTGTCATGTAATAAATACATTTTTATAAAAGATGCCTCATTCACCCTAATAAAAGTGACAATAAACACAGCAAATTTCTTTGAAATTGATAAACAATTTCTTATCAAACACACTCTGTTGCTTGTAAACATGTCCTTCACAAAGCCCACCAAAAGGTTTATTTCAAAAGCCCACCAGAAATAATACCCAAAATGCCCACCTAAAGATGGAAATATGCTTACTCCTTGTTTCTGTTTGTTAAAGCTGCTGGAATGCAATATACTAGAAATGGATTGGCTTTTACAAAGGGAATTTAAGTTACAAGTTACAGTTCTAAAGCCATGGAAATGTCCAAATTAAGGCATCAACAGGAGGATACCTTCACTGAAGAAAGGCTGAAAGCATCCGGGTTCCACTCTCGCATGGGAAGGCACATGGCGATGTCTGCCGGCCCTTCTCTCCTGAATTGGCTTCAAAATTGCTCTCTCAGCTCCTCTGGGTCCTGCTGGCTTCTGCTGGGGTGTTTTCTTTCTTCAGGCATCTGTGCTTTTCTCCAAAATGTCTCTCTCTTAAAGGATTCTTGTAAGCCAATTAAGACCCACCTTGAATGGGCAGGGTCACATCTCTATGGAAACAACCTAATAGAAAGATTCCAACAACAATAGGCCTGCCCCCACAAGATTGGATTAAAAGAACCTGGCTTTTCTGGAGGTACATAACAGCTTCAAACCAGCACACTCCTCTGCTGCTAAGCATAGGCTGTTGGTGAGGGATTGCTTGCATACATTGAGAGAGATACCTTAATCAAAAGTGATCAATCCCTGCCATAGCTGAAGGCTGTGAACAACCTACATTAACCACAATGTAATGTATGAGGGCATTTTGGGCATAACCAATCAAAATATGAATGATGAAACTGTAAGTCAGCAGAATACAAGACAGGTACACCTGAGCACCCAAGCATCTGGTTAGCACACAAGCCCAACCCCCGCAGAACATGAATCAATGATCAGAGTCTCTCAGGAATGTGCTGAGCTGGTCAGCTGAGGGTCACAGACAGACCATAAGACATCTTCTTGTGTGGTGTGCGTACTTAAGACATTTTGAATCTTGGGTTCAGAATGAAATGAATTCATTCTTCCAATCACCAAATCCAGACAATTTTTTTTGTTATTTATGATTCTTTTTTATTCAACTTATCATTTGATTTATTCTTACATTCTGTCATTAACATATTGAACCCTAAAGGTACAAGAAGTTTCTGCTGTTTAGATGGTGCTGAACCAGTAACTGAGTTAGAGCTGTAAACCTACAATTTCAAAATGAAAAAATATCACTCAACGTACTTTACCATAATGTCATAATTTGAAAATTTCCATCATAGATTTCCATTTCCATTGCCATTAATGTTAGCCTAGAACTTTAATTTCGAATTATAATTATGAGCCTTCTTAGTGTTCTCGCCGCTTCCAGACTCACTACCAATTCTCCTTTACACACAACTGCTAAGTATGGGGCAAATCGACAAAAAAAAAAATAGAATAAAGGTAGAAATGATACTGGTGGCAGAAATAGTAGTGGAGGAGGTTATCTTGTAGTCCACTGGAATGCCCCTTCCCGTCCTTGAGGCAACCTTCAAGTTCCAGGACAGACATGATGGAACTTTACCTTCTAAGACACTGGTCAGGGCTTGGCATGCTTTCTATACTTTGTCTCATTTCTTTTTCACATTTTATATATAAGAAGCTGAGACATGGAGTAATTTTTAAGCCATTTTAAACTATTAGCACTTCCTGGTTAAAACAATTCTCTTTTTCTCTTTAAAATGGTCATTGTGCTTTATATTTTACTGGGCTTGCAAGCTTTTTATACATTTTTATTTTTATTGTGGTAGCATATAAACAACATAAATATTCCATTTTAACCACTCTCAAGTATATAATTCAGTGGTGGTAATTACATTTTGCAATGTTGTGCTTGCATCACCAAAATCCATTACCAAAACTCTCTCATTATTGTAGTGTTGTAATAAATTTTGAAATTGGGAAGCATGATAGATTGAATTATGTATCCCAACAAAGACATACTACTGTGGGTATGAATTAACTCATTTGTAAATAGGACCCTTTGAAGATGTATTTTAATTAAGGTATGGACCAAATGAATCAGGTTGAGCCTTAATCTGATGTATTAAGTCTTTTAGAAGCAGAAGAAATATTGACACAATGAATCAGAGAAAGCCACAGGAAGAAGCTGAAAGTCAGAGGAACTTGGAAGAGCAGATACAAAGAGAAAGACAGAACAGTATATAACAGGAGGCAGAGATAACAAACCAAGAAACCACAAGGTTTGCAGCAAGACAGCACCAAAATGTTAGACTTCAAGTAGAAAGCATGCCCATATCAATGCTTTGATTTCAGACTTCTGGCCTCCAAAACTGTAAATCAATAAATTCCTGTTAAGTGAAACATTATGTGGTGGTTATCTTAGCAGATGTGGCAAAGTAGGACAGGATGTGTAAGTCCTCCAAATATGATTTTTGTGAAAAGATGTTTTTGTAGAAATAAGAATGAAACTGATCAGGCTGGGACTAAGGTAAATTAGAATACTTGAATAAGGAGAACATTGTCTGTATTTTAGAACTTCACCTACCCAATGAGGCTGTATTAGTTAGGGTTCTCTAGATAAA
>PVIY010025615.1:0-36434 GCA_004026745.1 Myrmecophaga tridactyla | reverse complement strand
AAAAAAAATGCATGCTTTTTCTAATGTCCATGGGTCTTTTATAAAAATTAACCACATATTTACTTAGCTGAGAAAAACTTCAATAAAATCTTAAAAATGAAAATGTTTGGAACAAATTCTCTGACCACAATGTAATATAATTCCTCACAATCTAACAAGTTAAAAAAAAGTTCACAACTGTATATTTAGCTCCAGGATGCTAAACGTGATTTATGGTGGGGTATGTAACACTTTTTAAAGAGTCTAAATTCTTGAAGACGACTGCATAAAGATATAACTTCTATAATGTGACCGTGTGCGATTGTGAAAACCTTGTGTTTGATGCCCCTTTTATCCAGGGTGTGGACAGATGAGTAAAAAAATATGGATAAAAATAAATATTGGGGGGATAAGGGATAAAATAAATTGGGTAGATGAAAATACTAGTGGTCAATAAGAGGGAGGGGTAAGGGATATGGATATATGAGTTTTTTCAGTTTTTCTTTTTTTTTTCTGGAGTGATGCAAATGTTTTAAACAATGATCATGGTGATGATGAATACACAACTATGTGATGATATTGTGAGCCAATGATTGTACATCATGTACAGACCATGTATGTGTGTGAAGATTTTTCAATAAAAATATTTTTAAAAAGAGTCTAAACACTTTCGTTTTTTTTCAAGTAATCTATTCTGTAAACCTTTCAGGAACAAAAACAAAAACTCAGAACAGGGACTCTGACTGTCTTTTTCACCATTATTTCTTCAGCACATAGTAGGTGCTCAACAAATATTTGTTGAATGAATAAATGAAAAATTATCATTTGTTACTTTGTTATTACCAGATATTGTATACTAAATGTGAAGAAGGAATTTAATAAAGAATTTAATAAGATGTAACATCCATTCCTGGGAATCTGCATTTTAAGCAAGTCTGTATCTAGGTAATTCTTAGTAGAGAATGAGAGTAAACATTTAGAGTAACTAGTTTACCACACACCAACAGGATGAAAACACAAAGACAATCTTAAACATTTATAATGTTGTTCTGATAGTTCTAATCAAAGTAATGAGGCCAAAAAAATTAGAAATCAAGTATATAATTACCTTATCAGGAAGAAAAAGATAATTACATTTTTTTTTGCAGGTGAAATGACTGCCTATGCAAGACAATTAATTTAAAAAAATTATTAAAATTTAGGTTCTAAAAGGTGGCTAATTCAAGGCAAATACTACAATAATCTTTCCAGTATACCAGCAATGATCATAAGAAAAAAAGATGGGAAAATAAGCATTCATAACAGTAACAAAAACTCAAAATACCAAGGAATAAACGAAACAGGAAATGAATACACAAAAGTTTGTTACATGAATTAGACCTCTGGTGACTGTATACTATGCCATTTGGCTAAATTGGGACTACCTTTCCAAGCCTTCCGTTCCTGTGTAGTTGAGTAGTGTTGGCTACAGCAGACATTTTGCAAGAGATCCGGAAGGCAGAAGTGAGGCAGCAGCCATATTTTTTAAACTCTAAGGGGCGGTGTAGGGTACCAGCCACTGTGGTGGCTGCACGTGCTGCTGATCTGCTAACTCACCTTGTCGGCATAGGACCATGGCTGGACCTGCAGCTCATTCAGCAATCACCAGATCTTCCTTCAGTTTCTCTAAATCTTGGGTGCATGCGTGCAGCTCCATGACTGAAAGCCAGCTTCCCCTGCAGGTGACTCACAGCATCAAAATTGAAGATGGTGAGGCCGACACAGATTCTATCTTATCCTCAAGGGCTTCCATTTGTCCTTGTCCTCTTCCACATCCAGTTTCCCTTCTAACCGCCATTCTAGCCGATCTGCAGCAACTTTGGGCCAATGACAAATTCAGAGGCAACAGCCTGAACATATGGTTCTTCCAGCTCTTATATAATTCCTACAATTATATAAGGTCTAACCCCTAAAATAAATTCCTTATTCTTTATCACAGAAAGTATTCCTTATTCTGCTTTCATTGATTGAACTATGCCAGACTGTTCTATCACATAAGAAAACAATACTGATGGTGCTATTTCCTCAAATTAATGCATAATTTTTTTTTTTAACATGGGCAGGCACCGGGAATCGAACCCAGGTCCTCTGGCATGGCAGGCAAGCATTCTTGCCTGCTGAGCTACCGTGGCCCGCCCAATGCATAAATTTTAATGCAATCCTAATCAGAATCATAAAGGGATTTTCTCTTAGGGAAAATAATTCTAAATTTCATTTGAAAGAGTAAATGCTGATAAACTTTTGAAAAAGCAGAGTAATATGAATATTGAAAGGTGACTACAAAGTCCAGAAATAGATCAAGTATGCATTGGAGGTGGAATAATGTATTAATAATTCCAAATTGGTAGAAGAATGATATATTATTGAACCTAGATCCTGCTATCAGATTCTTAACTGCGTGGAATGGAAAATACTCCAGCAAATATATGCAAAAAAATCCCAAACTTATTGAAAAGATAGTGGGCCTCCAAGATATGTATCAAGAACATCAGCCCAAAGCAGACACTGAGCCCTGGCCTGTACTGCCCAAACGCCTTCCACCAAGAGATTACCACTAGCATTGCTGCCTTGTCTTCTGGCACCATAAAAATATTTTGGCAGTGTCTGCTTGTTTGTAAGATTAGTTCTAGATACAAAATTCAGACTGGAGGAGGATAGTGTCTGATTGGCTGAGTCTATGTCAAATGCCCATACTCTATCTGCAAGGGAGGTTGGAAATGACAGCATTTGGTTTTTCAGTATATATATTAAAAAGTGGGTTCTATCTTCCCTCAAGGCTCATTAGAACAGGAATTCCCCCAATATAGTATACTGAACAGGAAAAGACCAGTCCACACTGGTAATCAGCCTGTTAGAAAAGTCTCTGTTGCTAAAGTAGTACTGGAAAGAGTCAATAATCAGATGAAACCAGAGTCAGATCATCTGCCTTCAGCCTGTGCAATAGTTTTATATAAACAACTTTAGATTTTAAAATATTATATTCACATGGATTAGAGATTTTCAATACAGGCTATTTCACTGGTTAAATTAAGGAAGGAGAATTAATTTGGCCAACTAGCTACTTAGGAAATTTCCATAGTTAGATACCATATGTAATCAACTTGGCTAACAAGCTTGGGATATTTAAATGAATTTGTAAACATACTTCTATACAATCAATCTAGATACACTTTAAGAGAAGGGACTCTATTTTAAAAAAAAAATGATACACAGGACTTCATAAAAATATAAAAGTTTTACATGCGAAAGTTAAAGATAAATAAATGGAAGTGTTTCAGTTTGCTAAAGCTGCTGGAATGCAATATACCAGAAATGGAATGGCTTTTAAAAAGGGAATTTATTAAGTTACAAGTTTACAGTTCTAAGGCTGTGAAAATGTCCAAATTAAGGCACCTCCACTCAAGAAAGGTTGATGCAGTCTGGAACACCTCTATCAGCTGGGAATGCACATGGTGGCATCTGCTGATTCCTTGCTCTTGGGGGCCACTGCTTTCAGCCTGTTTCCTGTGGGAGTTCCTCATTTGGCTTCTCCAGGACTGAGTTTCATCTCTTGGCCTCCCTTGGCTTTTTCCAGGTGTGGCTTGCTTAACATCTCACACGAGAAGCACTAGGTAACTTCTGCTGGGCCCTGTGATCTCCAAACATCTGGGTCTTTGTGTTGGCTCTGTCTCGGCTCTGTCACCTCTGATTTCCAAGCATCCACATCTGAGGTTTCTCCAAAGTGTTTCCCCTTTTAAAGGATTCCAGTAAACTAACCAAGACCTACCTTGAATGGGGTGGTGTCACAACTCCGTTTAATCAAAAAACCACACCTGCAACTGGGTGTGTCACATCTCCATGGAAACAATCCAATGAAACTTTCCCACCCTAAACAATAGGTCTGGCCCCACAAGATTGGGTCAGGATTTAAACATGGCTTTTCTGGGGTACATAATAGTTTCAAACTGGCACAGGAAGGAAATGTGGAACACTCTGACAAAGAAAGGTTAGTAGCCCTACTTTATTAAGGGCTGTTAAAATTAATGAGAAGAAAAAAATCAATATCTCAATAATTAAGTGGATAATGGATACAAAAAGGCAATTTGGAAAAGGAAAAAAATACAAATGGGTCAAAAAATTTATGAAAATATTCAGCTAACTTAGTAACCAATCTCAAACAAGAGATTTCAACATAAGATTGACAAAAGATTACTAATTCTCTCTCTTAGTAGCAATGGAGAAATGATCATTCCAGTACACTGTTAGCAAGAATATAAATTGTTATGACCTTTCTAGGGGACAATATGGCAATAAACCATAAATATACAAACAAAACCCATAAAAATGCACAAACACTATTGACTCAGAACTTCCAGTTGGAGGAATTTATCTCAAGTAAATAACTGAGAAAAGCTTAAGGAGCTTAAATTGATGTTCAGCACAGCCTTGTTTACACTAAGGAAAAAACAGAAACAATATATATGTCCAAAGTATAGGACTAGTGAAATAAAAGTTCACACAATATTATGCAGTTATTAAAAATACTTATTCCCATATTTACTGATGGGGAAGATGTTCAATAGATACTAAATTTTAAAAAGCAGCCTGAAATTTTACGTTTTCATCAAAACTTGTACATATTCTTTAAAGTCTGAAAGGCTATTCACTTGGTTTGTCTCTCATTAATGAGCTTACATGTGCTCTTTATTTTTTTTTCCTTTGACTTAAAAAAAAATTTCAGTGTCTTACTATTATAACTGTAAAATCAATAAGGCTATTTTGAAAAGTTAAAGGCAACAATTTCTCATTAAGGGGGCAAAAAGAGCTTGGTGGTCAATAATATTAAAAAGTGGCAATATAAAAGCACAGTTAAATAACCAGACCATGATGTTATAGGCAGACTCTTAAAGGTGTAATACAAAAAAACAAACATGCAAAATATAATATATATTATACAGATTTGACTAGTGCAGTTCCTAATATAACTTATGTGGACAGCTTAATTGAACACCATAAGTACATGGAACCTTGAGTAGGGCATAAGATTTTGTAGGTTTGTCCAGAGTGATGCCCCCAATAAATCCCAGAGTGATTTGAACAGTGAGTAAAAAAGTATTTGCAAAGTCCCCTTGGGAGAATGGTGAGAAAGGGGGAAAATTCAACTTCTCCAAGTGGAGAATTCTTGATATTGTCACAAGCAGTGGGGACAACCAAAGCAATAGGCTGAGTTCCCAATCTTGGGGTTTGTTCATATGAAACTTAACCCTACAAAGGATAGGTCAAGCCTACTTAAAATTAGGCCTAAGAGTCACCCCCAAGAGAATCTCTTTTGTTGCTCAGATGTGGCCTCTCTCTCTCAGCCAATACAATAAGCAAACTCACCGCCCTCCCCCTGTCTACGTGGGACATGACTCCCAGGGGTGTGGAACTTCCTGACAACACGGGCCAGAAATCCTAGAATGAGCTGAGACTCAGCATCAAAGGATTGAGAAAACCTTCTAGATCAAAAGGGGGAAGGGCGAAATGAGACAAAATAAAGTGTCACTGGCTGAGAGATTACAGAGTCGAGAGGTTATCCTGGAGGTTATTCTTACACATTATATAGATAACTCTTTTTCGTGTATGGTGTATTAGAGAGGCTAGAGGGAAGTGCCTGAAAATGTAGAGCTGTGTTCCAGTAGCCATGTTTCTTGAAGATGATTGCATAATGATATAGTTTTCACAATGTGACTGTGTGATTGTGAAAACCTTGTGTCTGACGCTCCTTTTATCTACCTTATCCACAGACGAGTAAAAAGTATGGAATAAAAATAAACAATAGGGGGAACAAATGTTAAAATAAATTTAGATTGAAATGCTAGTGGTCAATGAAAACCCAAGGTGAAAGCACCTCTGAAATCCGAAAACTGCCCTTATGCTTTATAAATAGTGCTCTTCATCAAGCAGTAAACCTGCTGTGAACTTAACATATACAATGTCCTTAATGCTATAAATACCAAAAGCAGATGCCAAATCTGATGCAACTAATTTGCAAGGAAAGGAAATACAAATCTTGCTCACTTTAACTGAAACTTTATAGCTACCTGATGCCTGCACACAAAATGCTTAGTTCCTATGACCAATATGCATGACATATAATCTGAATTTCAGCATGCTTTAAGTAGCAGCAAATTCCCAATCATTTTTTCGTTAAAATAGTGAGATACAACGATTTTTTATATAATTAAGAAAAATGGGACAAGAAGCCCCGGCGTCTGCAGAGATGAGACTATGTCACACTTAAACTTATAATACTCAAACCTGCGGGCATACGGTGCGCAGAAAGTCGCCTATGCCTATTAAGGATGGCACCAGGCTCTCTACCACCAAGCGTACAGGCACAAACCCCTCACCCCGGCCCCAACCCCGCCTCCCCCATCCTGGGCCAGGTTAAAGCAACAGGCGCGGAGCCTAGGCAAGGGCCGGATACCTATGGGATCTAGAAGGTGAGGCCAAGCCAGGGGAGCGCCGGGGTCTCTTCAGATCCCGGGGCCACCGGACAGTGACGCCCCGCGGGTCATGCACACTTCGCTAGCTCTGGTGGTATCTCGCGCGCCTGCCATCCCTGCACGCCCTCCCCACACGGAACTCGGACCATTCAGACTTCAGGCTCCCTTGTCCCCGCCTCCGGCCTCCTACCTCATGACGCAGCTTCGTGGCGTCCGTTCCGACCCCCTCCCGGCAGTAGCCCCGGCAGTAGCTCCCATCTACTGCTGACTAAACCGAAACCAACTGTTCTAACCGCAGCCCCGCCCCTCTCCAGCTCTAATACAGCCGGCACCATAGAGACACCGGCCACCGGCCAGAACGGCTCCAGCCCGCTACGTCCGCCGAGAGGACGCCGGGATACTAGCTTTACTCCGAGCGCTGAGGTGCCGATACTTGAATACTCTGGTGGAGTGAGTGGATACCTTGAGTTTTTCCCTTGCCCTCCTCCACCAAAAGGAGACTTTGGAACGACGGGTGGAAAGTGAAAAGTATCCTGTTGACTTCTGTCAAACCTGAGGATTCTTTTCTCGGCTTAATTGGCGCGATGCCATAGACGTAGCCTCCGCCATCCCCACGAAACTCCCAAGTGGCGGCTGGGAAGCTGGGGACGCACAGCCCTCATTCCCAGATGCTTAAGCTAGGAGATCGTGGGTCCCGAAGATTTGAAGATATTTCCGACTTCCTTCAATAGCTCTTCAGAGCGGGCGTCAGAGGGAGTTTACACCCGACGGTGGCCCGCGCGACAATGCGGGCCTGATGCACGTCTGTAGGGCTCCAGCGTCTTGGGGATTTCTTGACAATTGTTTTTTGCCACCATGCGGCGGATGTTGAGGCCTGTTCTTTGTGTACAGCAGCGATAAGGCTAGAACGTTTAACCATGACTGCTAAGTGCTCAGGAGTCGCTGCTTAGAGTAGTTTGATCCTAATTAACAAGATACATCATGTTAATTGGGATTCAGGCCAGGGCCCTTTCCCATTCTCTCTGCCTTGGAGTGGTGGGTGCAGACATGTAACTTGACATTTGGCTCTAAAGTACTGACTGGCCCAGGAGAAGAGGCCTAAAGAAGGGGCATTCTTTCTCCTTCCTACCTACCGTTATCTCAGAATAAGTCAGACGGAAAGCATGGGCAGAAGCGGATTATATTAATTTTATAATTGAAAGAGACCACAAAAAATTGCAACCTTCAGTCCCAAGCCAACTTCTAGGCCACTCGCAGGATCTCAAAATGTGGCTCAGTTTCTTAGTCATCGACATTTTCATGACCTGTCCATTTCTGATATTTAGCCAATGGACAGGAGTCTATTGGGGGGCGGGGCGGGGTTATACACCTTTAAAACCAAACAACTTAAAAATTAATTTAAAATATCCTGGGATTTCACCAAATGTAGTAACCAGTATAAACTGCTTTTAGTCTTGAGGATATATAGGAAGAGAACAAATTTTGTCTGAATGCAGTAACAATTTGGTATTGCATTTATGGCAGTGTGGTATGTCTTTTAGCCTAAGCCTTCTAGAGCTACTGAGGAACAACAAAAAGATTGTTATTTAGTGTGCAACTAAAACAGAAGAACAAAATTGTTATGAATTCTTTCCTCTGCACTTCTGTTTAGCTGGTCTGCTGCCTAAAGGCGCTGATTTCGTTTATACATCATATACAGAGTGCTCTCAGTATACCGGGCATTATGTAACTTGGTAAAGAGGCTTTGGTACAAAGTGACTTTATGGCACTCAAGTTAGAGTGGGGGATGTGGCCATAAAGAAGTAAACAAGCTGTGTTTTAAGTGCTATAAAAGAAATAAATAGGGTGACCTGATAGAGAATAACTGGGAAAGGTCAACTTTAGGTAAGGCGGTCAGGGAGGCCCCTCTGAGTTGGTATTTATGCTGAGACCTGAAGAGGGAACATTGTGCCCTTTAAAGTGCTGCCACCATTACTCCAAACCTACATGCCACTTGCTTTTCTACTTTTCTCCTATTTCCTTTGTTGCTTTTCCCCTTGTATTTGAAGAGGCTGGTCTTTTATAGAAATCAGAAATTAATTTGAACATTAATTGTATATAGTATAATCTTAAGTCTTCATAGCTGAGTGGCTCTGCTGTTCTCTCATAGACAAGACTGTAATATATAATGCTTTGGCAAGCCCATTTGTCTTTTAGTTTTTCACACACTTTGAAGCAAAAATGTTTTCTTATATTCAAGTGAAATGAAAATACCTAATCCTTGAGTCAGTTCAGACAAAATTAAGTCTTTGCTGAGTGCTCGATTCTAAGTTTGAGGCAATATTGCCTAGATGAGCTTTTTTCTCCTTTTAAAAAATATCAAACAATGCTTCAAGTCTAAATAGCAAGTAATCATATGCACAATTATTCATATTTTTTAAGATAAAAACAAAAACTTGTAGATTACTAGCCAATGTTCCACAGGATGAAAACAAAAATATAACTAATTTTGTTCTCATAACTCTGAAAGAATTAAATGAAATCTTTCCATACTTTCAAAATAATTATTTATTAATGAAATGCATTAGAAATATATATTTTAAAGTTTACAAATTGGGTAAAAGACTTCCAAAGTTAAATGTCAGTTTTCATACAATTATATAGAAGCAAAATATATGTCTTAGCTTACCATTAGTTCTTTTTATACCAGCTACTTGAAGCAGAATCCTTAAGCCTTAAGAATATAATTCCATCTTTCACTTTTTCGAGTTTGAAAGAAGACTGTCAATATCCTGAAGGATTTCTGAGGTTTTTTCCAATGCTACTGATACTGTCTTTTTATCAACTTCTGCCCAGATTTCTGAAAATCTTGGTTTGCAATGATCAGAAGACTGTTCATTTTTCTTTTTAGAAATCTGGGGTAGGATACCACTATTCTCCAATAACACTAAATTACTTGGTTAAGGAGCTTTAACAAACATTTTGTGTTCTGCAAGTATTTTTATTTTCAGAAAGTATGTTCTTTTATTAAAACATTTCTCAACTGGGAGAGGAATCCTCTTGGAGTCATAATATTTTAGAGTTGGGACGTAAGAGCTCAAGTCCATCCCTTATAGAAGAGGAAACTGGTTAGAATATAAGAGTAGAAGGACGAGTGTGTATGGGGTATGTGTTTGTTGGGATGAAGGCTTGCTGGTGGGGAGGAAATAGAAGAATTAAAATCTCAGTAACATTTCTTTAAGTGAATATGTGATGTGGGAATAAAAGGGGAAAAAAGTAGGGATGATGAAATTGTAAACAACTTGTATATTATTTTTTAATGCAAAAAAAAAGAAACCTGTCCTCTATGGGAAAGCTTTTTCGTCATTTGATTAAGATTATAGAAAAATCAGAGGATAAAATAAATTCAGATGAAGGGAATGGGAACCTATGAAACAAAGTGTTTTCATAAGAAAAAGAAGTCAGGGGTCAGTCTAAATAGTTCTAATTCAAACTGTAATTTTATACAAGTGAGAAAGTTTCCAAAGACCTTAACCCTAGTTTACTGTTCTTTGTCCAATTTAAACCCAAAGGAAGATATGTTAACATGATGTACCTTCTGTAGACAAAGTACATCTTAAATTACAATCTTAAAATATATGTGCTTATTCAGTAATGCTCAGCAAGATATAAGTATGGGTTCATGTTCATAAGGTACACAGTATCATGAATTCAGCCTTGAATAAAAAGGGAATTGTTACACAGGACAATAAATTCTGTTTAAAGGATACAGTTAAACTTCTGTATCTTTTCAAGCTCGGAAGCAACAAACCTGTGCAAGAAAAAAAGATAAATTTAAGTTCCTGCAAGTTGTTTGATTCTTTTGTATCCATAAAATTTCAAGTAAGCATACTTGATTCTTTTTCATAAAAGACAGAATTTTAAACAAAAGCTTAAATGTTAAGAGCTCTCTTTGTATTAGCTTTATTTAGCAGCAAATCAGTTTGCTGCAGTTGTTAATTATTAAGCTCTTTTAATGAGTAAAGCAGGTGTATAAAAGTCCCCATCCTCAAGGACTTTGTAATCAAGTATTGATGTTTCGAAGTAATGGGCCCCCTCCTGCTACAACTTCTTAGTACTAACCTGGCATAGCCTCTAGGTTCCTCCCCAAAGTTTACAAACTTTGGTGAGAAAAAAATCCCCTCACTTTTATGAAAGAAGGAAACTCTCCTTTAAATTCCTATGGCATGATTCATATATTAATTAGTCATACACTTATTTGAAATTTTTTCTGTTGTTTTTAAAAAAATGTATTATGGTAACATCTAGAAACATAACATTTCCCATTTTAACCAGTTGCAAGTACATAATTCATTGGAGCTAATTACATTCACAATGTTGTGCTACCACCAGAAATGTTTTCTCTTGAACAATTATTTAACTTTCTGATATTTCTATCTAGATTGTCTTTCTCAGAAGAAAGGATCTTTTCTTAGTCTGCACTCTGCACGTGTAATAAGACCTCATTTATATGGAACTCTTAGGTAGTGAATGATTTTGGAAAGCCAAGTTTTTACATAGTTAGGTGTCAGAACAACTATTTTTTATTAAATTCCTTCTGGAATAATCTACTCATTTTTGTTTTCTTAAGCACAGGATCAGAAACATTCTCACCTTGACTCAGGTTTAACATTATGAACATTAAGCTCTTATGTCCCACAGAAAGAGATATTGGGGTAACTGCTATTAAATAGAGGGTACAATGTATAAAATGCCAGCAGAACCTTTACTGTATGTTTTTGTCCTTTTCTTCACTGAGCTAGAATGAAATATGAGTAGTGGCATACAAGTACAAATAGTGTAGCTTGACTAGCTCTCTGCAAAATTAATGACATTAATGTCTAAAATCTCTTTATTCAAGACACAAGAAAAGTTGTGACTGTTCATGAAAGGTATGTAGACTTGTCTGCTTTACTACAAGGGATGACATGCACCTCAGCTTGCACTCTTCTTCCTTGTATTGTACTTATGGATGGAGAAGGAAAGAGATATTTTACCATTTTAAGCATTGGTGATAAATAACCTGGATATGACTTATCCAAAGGCTGCTGATTCTTCATTACTGCAAAACACCTTTTTTTACTCAAGACACATTTTTTCTATTGTTACATATGATAGTAACTTTGATGCTATTGCTTACATGATGGATCAACTTCTCATGAAATTTATTCTATATTATTATTTTTTTAAACTAATACCCCTATTAAAAAGTTGAATCAGTAAGATAATAATGGAGGATGAGGTGGAAAAAAAATACTGAAGTATGGTTTAAGTAGCTGTTATTGTATAATCTTTCCTTCTTTGACCAAAAAAAAAAAGTCATGTTGGAGATATACTTTTGGAGCTATTACAAGTGTCAAATCTCCTCTGTTTCCATTTTCACTTCCTTTAGCTTATCTCTCTGCTGCAACCCGTAGCTGCTATCAACAATCTGCACTCACTCATTTTTAGTATGTCTAGACAGTTATCCTCTGCTCAGCTTTCTTATGAAAAGGCATTTTACAAACATTGCTAAGTAATGGTGAAATAACCAATTTTATAGCCATGTACAACTGCCCTTTCTTCAGAACTATGTTGCTAGGTGCTTAGGCAACTTTTGTACTCCCAAACAAGCTGTAGCTGAAGAATAAGGAATCTGGAAAGTGGGATCTTTAGATACCTGAGATAATGAATGAACACCTACTAATCTGACTGCATGTCTTTCTCTTAGTAGCTAAGGAAAAGGGTAAGAATCACCTTAATGTTTATAATTTTTTGCACCATGCTATGCTAGGTCACCTCACAACTTAATTAAAGCCTAAATTGTTCCTGATATTCTTTTCCAATATATTCAGATTATAACATCAGTGATACTAACCTTCCTAATGACCTTTGTTCCCATTCCTTTTTTTCACTTAGGAACTTTTAATACCATTAATTCTAATGAATGATTACAATATCCATTTCTGTCCATCAAGACACACTACACCCTAACAGACAGTGTCTGCTCCATAAGGCCTATCTCCTCATTATCTTCATGGGCCAAAATATACTTTTTACTTCTGCCATTGTTTCCTGCCTAAAATTTATTTGCGCTAAATATGCCTTTAAAGCCCAGAACTAGTCCTTTGCACACAGAAAGGCACATAGGATGGACTAAAAAAACTTTTAGGGGAAACATTTTGGAGACAGTTCAGAGTCAACACAAAACCCAGATGTTGGAGATTCAGAAAGGAAATGCCCCCCTGCCTCAAGCTATCTGAAACCAGAAGCCAGAGGACTAGCAGATGTCAACCATGTGCCTTCCCAGCTGAAAGAGGTGTTCTGGACCCATTGGCCTTTGTTGAGTCAAGGTATCTTTACCTGGATGCCTTAGTTTGGACATTTTTATGGTCTTGGAACTTCAGACTTTTGTACCTTAATAAATTCCCTTTATAAGAGCCATCCCATTTCTAGTATATTGCATTCTGGAAGCTTTAGCAAACCACTACAGTGAGTAATTTGGGAGGATGTAGAATGATGGAAATTTTTAAAAATTGAGTTTTTATGAAAACATAAGAAGACAACATAATGTTAGTAATCATTTATTCTTGCAGTATTACTAAAAATTAAAAAATTCCTTTATATTTTTCCATAAAGTTTTCATTTGACTTCATCACTAAAAAGTCACAACCATTTTGATGTGAAGTTTTCAAGTAAAGTTTTCTGACTTTCAAGAGGAATACATAATAATTAAATGTCTGATTAAAAATAAATTATTTTCAAGCTTAAGCTATCAAAAACATTATAGGAGTGTGCTGGTTTGAAATGATGTATGTACCCTAGAAAAGCCATGTTTTAACCCTAATCCCATTTTGTAAAGGCAGCCATTTCTTCTAATCCCTATTCAATACTTATGCTTGAAACTGTAATCAGATCATCTCCCAGGAGATGTGATTTAATCAAGAGTGGTTGTTAAGCTGGATTAGGTGATGACATGTCTCCACTCATTTGGGTGGGTCTTGATTAATTAATGGAATCCTATAAAAGAAGAAACATTTTGGAGAATGCAAGAGATTCAGAGAGAGCAGAGAAGAATGACATAGCCACAGGAAGCAGAGTCCATTAACCAGCAACCTTTGGAGATAAAGAAGGAAAATGCCTCCTGGGGAGCGTCACGAAACAGGAAGCCAGGAGAAAGCTAGCAGATGATGCTGTGTTCACTATGTGGTTTTCCACCTGAGAGAGAGAGAGAAGTCCCAACTATATTTGCCATGTGCCTTCTCACGTGAGAGAGAAACCCTGAACTTCATCAACCTTCTTGAACCAAGGTATCTTTCCCTGGATGCCTCTGATTGGACATTTCTATAGACTTGCTTTAATTGGGACATTATTTCAGCCTTAGAACTGTAAACTAGCAACTTATTAAATTCCCCTTTTTAAAAGCCATTCTGTTTCTGGTATATTACATACCAGCAGCTAGCAAACTAGAACAAGGAGTTACATATATTTAATTAAAATGAAAAGAAAGTTTTCTTGGGAAAAGAATCTCAGGGTTGACCAACTGACACTTTAATTTTTAAGCAATCATTGTCTCTGCTACAAAGATTAAGGTTAAAAGAAATATAAATACCAGTTTTCTTCAATAATAGAAGATGAAGGAAGTGTGGGCATCTCTCTCAGACTAGTCTGGGTCAGTGTTCTGCACCATGATATTAATGTTGTCACATATCTAGATTGAATACATTAAAATAAATATTTGAAAAGTGAGGTCATTTACAAAAATATTCAAAAATGGAAACATAAGACAATTTTGGGAAAAAAAGATAAAGGAAAAATTTTTAACATGATGCATTTGATAGGGAATCTTCCAAATCTTTTTCACTGAAAATAGAAAAGACATGTTTTTCCCATTACTCATCAAAATTAAAATGATTTACCCACATACATGATTAATAAATATGACATTTAAGAATCAAAACATAGGTCAGACTAAGTAAGCATTTATTTATGAAAATTTAAACCAGAACTCATTATTGCATAATTAGGTGTGTGTGAATATACCAAACAAATATCAAGTTCAATAAAATGAATGATCTGAAGTGATTGGCTGAAACAAATAGTAACATTTACTAAAGACAGTATTTCTGAGACAAATTATTCAAAATAGCAACAAATGTTGAAGCATGAAGATAAAGTGATAAAATCCATCAAAACAATTCAGAGGTAGAACAATTCTCATGTAAATACTCTCAAGTAAAATTGCTAAAATTTCTAGAATATCACAAGTAGAATTAATATAATTAATAACAAATTACACAGGCCAAAAGAGAAAAAGCATATTAATAATCTCCATCTAAAAAATAATCATCAGCTACTTTTATTTTCCCATTTGATAGAAATATACAAGTTTAGTTATTTGTGGCAGCAAATCTTACTTCAAATTCGTTAGGATTAGTTAATTTGTTAACACAGTGGACCACAATTCAACCTCCATGGCAAGCCAGTTATGTTTATAACACATTTCATTTTGAAAAATCACTTGAATACAAATGAAATGATTAAAGCAGATGTGATCTATTTAGTTATGCTAGATGCCTATATAGCTATAAACTCTGAAACCTGCTGAAATGATTTCATTCACATTATCCACATGGAAAAACTAAAAGTATATAGCATTTAAACAGTATGGATAATATGCTTCCTCTCTATTAAAAGTAAAAGTTATTTACTAACATGAAAATAATTTTTAAAATATCTTTTCAGTACCTTCTATATGGTTCAGGGCGTTCAATTAGAATTAATTTATCTTGTCCATCAGGAAAAGTTACTTTACACCAACCTAGGTTGAGACCTTGATTTACCTTAAGAAGCAAGGAGGAAAGGTAAGTTATATTCTACAAGTGACAGAAAATCTTCTAACTTAATTATCAATTTTAAAAGATAAGATGTAAATGATTCATTAAAAATTTATTTTGGGTGATGGAAAAGTTTTGATAATGCATGGTGGTGATGGTAGTACAAAACTGTGAATATAATTAACACCACTGAACTGTATGTTTGAAAGTGGTTAAAATGGGAAATTTTAGGTTATATCTATGTTAGCAGAATAAGTGTTTTTTAAAAACCATAGAACTGTACAACACCAAGAGTGAACCCTAATGTAAACTACGGACTATAATTAATAGTATAATTATAATAATACTGTTTCATCAATCGTAACAAAGGTAACCACACTAATGCAAAATATTAAGGAAAACTATGAGGGTGAATATATGGGAATCCTACTTTTAGCATAATTTTTCTATAAATCTACAACTGCTCTAATAAAAAATTAAAGAAATGCACACTATTGCTTGTTAATTTAAAAGTTATATTTTACATAGGATATAGAATTATATTTATAACCACCACTCATATAATTATAAAAGAGGATAAAATTAGTAGTCCTCCAGATAATTAAAATGTATTAGCAAAGTCCCTTGAGGGACAGGAGGAAAAATACGGAACTATTAAACTAACCCCACCTGGGAAATCCCTGATGCTTTCTCTAACATTAGGAACTCCCAAGTTAATAGGCCAAGCCCTTGATTTTTTTAAAAATATTTTTATTCACAAATCTTCACACATACAGTTTGTATATCGTGGCTCACAATATCATTTCAGAATTGTGTATTCATCACCATGATCATTTTTTAGAACATTTGTAGCATTCCAGAAAAAGAAATAAAAAAGAAAAAACTCAGACATTCTATACCCCCTCCCTCTCATTCACCACTACAATTTCCATCTACCCAATTTATCTGACCCCTTATCCCTCTTATTTATTTTTTGTGCATATTTTTTTACTCATCTGCCCATATATATCCTGGATAAAAGGAGCATCAGACACAAGGTTTTCAAAATCACACACTTTGTAGAAGTTATGTATCTTTATACAATCGTCTTCAAGAATCAAGGTTCCTGGAACACAGCTCAACAGTTTAACGTACCTCCCTCCAACCACTCCAATACACCGTAAACTAAAAAAGGATATATATAATGCATAAGAATAACCTCTAGGATAACCTCTTGACTCTGTTTGAAATCTCTCAGCCACTGAATCTTTGTCTCATTTCTCTCTTCCCCCTTTTGGTTAAGGCTTTCTCAATCCCATGATGCCGAGTTCCAAAGCTATTCTGGAGGTTACTCTTACATAAGCTTCAGCTAGATATTGCTAATTGCCATGGTATGCCAAGCCCCAACGAACAGTATTCCTGAAACTTTAAAGAATACCAGGGCTTTATCTGAGGTTCTATAAAAGTTTCACTTACAAAGTTTGTTTTTCAGAAACTTAAAACATCCAGATTGTTCCTATACCAAATAAACCCTGAAACACAGAGGCACCAGTTTCTCTAAGAATATCAATTATTTGCATCCCTCTACCCTATAAGTTTGACACTCTTTTTCAATATCAAGAAGTTTGAATGGTCATCATCCAAATATCCCGGAAGACTGGGAGAGGGATCAAATGAGAGCAGGAGTTGTAACAGAGAAGATAGGATTTAACAAATGATCATGGCTACTGAATCAATACATTGATATTTCTTGTTAGTCTCTAGTGTATTAGAACAGCTAGAAAGAAATACCTGAAATTGTAGAACTGTAACCCATACCATATTTTAAAATTTGCTCTATAACTACTTATTAAGCTGTACTTTGAAATTTATTACTTTTCTGCATAAATGTTATATTTCACAATAAAAAATATTTTAAAAAGAATGAATAGGAAAAAAATATTAGACTTCTTTATAATGAGATATATTTATAAGAATGACTATTGTCACACAATACTGATTTTTGCTAAGGAAATGTAGTAAGACTAGTAAAGCCTCTTGACAGAATTTACACTTCAAAAAATAAATTGAAATAGTGTGGTACTTTATTTTCTCTGTTCTGCTTTCTACAGATAAACAATAAAAAATAGATTTCAGTGTGAAGTATACTCACCTGTCTCTTTTCAGTGAAAGAACTGAAATTCCAATTTAGAGTTAAAGTAATGCCATCTAAAAAGATAGCATGAACTTTATCATCAGAGTACGCAAGAAATCTTCCCACACTGGGAATGAATGATTCTCTCAAAAGCAAAGGCAATATATGGTTATTTATCCCAGGTACCTAAATCCAAGTAAATAAAAATAGCAGGAAATACAGTTATCCACTAACAAGATTTAAATGAATATTAGTGAGCACTGATTAGATTCTTATTCTGAAGTTTAATACTGTAGAATCCTTAGCTATGTTTTAACTTTTCCATAAGTAGATACCCAAAACTGTTTATTTAGCAGAGTAACTTCTCATGTTTGCAAAATCACTATTCTTGCTTTGAACTTTATATATAACATGATAAAAACTAGTAATTACAGCTATATATAGGTTTGTAATTAAATTAGTATAGATGTAAAAATATCAAAGTCAGAGAATCACTTCCTCAAGATCAACATTAATTAAAGAATTTCTTTTACAATTATAAAATTATAGAATACTGTAATGATTTATAATAACTATATATTTTATATGCTACAAATCCAGTCAATTCCCCTGCCCTTTCCCTCCCATTAAAAAACATGAAACAAAAACAGTTTGTTGTTCACAGAGCATGGCTCTCCTCAACTCAAATATTCAGGAGATAAGAAAAACCCTTTAGGAAAAATATTTAGAATTTTAGGAAATAAAAACTCTTCTTATTGAATAATATAATGACTACTGTTTTCTCTTTGCTTTTAGCCATATAAGTGTATGACTTTTAGCAATTACAAATGATGATTATATCTCAGAATGGTCTCATTTACCTTGAGATGAATTAAACATTACCTCACTATGCCTACTATGCTTTTCATTATTCCCATAATTTTCTTTGAAACTTTGCCATAATAACATATTTTTAAAGAAAAGTCTATAAAGGATAATGAAGTTTATTTTTGAATTTTTTGTATAAAGAACATTTCCTGAAAAAAAAAAAGATAATTGAAGTCTGATTTTTTAGTGTTCATCTACTAGGTGAGCATTTTTCTGAATAATACAATATTAGTGTCACAAAGAGTTTCCTACATAATTTAGATAAAGACAGATTGAACTTAGAAATATGTATACAATTTAAAAAATATCTTGTTTTTGAAATAATTTTAACATACCATTTTCCAGCAGCATATATGATAGTTATGGCTTAATGAAAGCTTTATCTTGGCACAATGTTGAAGAATTCTGTGAACATGAAAAAAACTACTTAAACATTTGCAAATAATGATATTTTCCAGTTCTAGAAACCCATTCTCAATACCATACAACATTTTAGATGGCAAGTAACACGTTTCTACTGGAATGTATCTTGACCTCTTTTCTCTCAAAAATTCCTAAACCCCTAAGGGAACTATTGTTGCTTACCTTTGTGTTAATCTTATCTAGTTAAGATTATTCTCCTAAGTTTTAACAATGAAATGACTTCAAATGGAGAGAATCTTCTGGTGCTTCCTTTCAAGAAGTGATAAATTCAGAGCCTGAAAAGTTTATCATGGCCTAAAAGTGGTAGGGATATGAATGAACTCTCCCTAGGAAATCAAATTCTGCTCCTTCAAATCTATGCTGCAAGTTACTTGTAAATAAATTATTGAAACAAATAATTTAGTTCTGCAATCCACTTTCATTCCTTTGGGTGTCACAGAATAATTAAGAAGAATAAAAACATATGAACCAAAGTATAAAACTGCAATTCTGTATACTTTCAGAAATCTGCATTACTCTGAGGATAGTAGTATGAAAATTTCAAATGTATCATTAAAGCTCCAACTTGATTCCAAAGATCAGTAACAACGCCACACTAATGCAGAGAAAAGGCACTTATTTACTATCAGCATTTGCTCTCCATTTATGAGTGTTTCTTCATATTTATCTTTACATTTCAAAGCCAGAAATACTCTTACAGATGATACAGAGATTCTCATTTCATAAATAATGGAAATTGAGACCCAGAATCATTGACTGATTTTACCAAAGATTACTTGGTAATATTTCCATTTGTACTAACCAATTCTTAATCTTATCCCTGATCATGAGAATATGTATGAAGGTTTTCAGACATGTTAATGCTTGACTCAGCTGAATGCAAAGAATTTACCTGGTTGCCTGTTTAATTAGAGAACATACAGAGAATGGACTTCCTGGTCTATCTGGAGGAAGGTTATTTACTGAATAAGTTTTCTCTTCTCTCTGAAAATTAGTTTAAAATGAAAAAAATCTCATTAGTAATTAATTTTGGCCATTACTACTTAGCTATTTTTTTCTTGAAATATACATTTGGATAGTGACAAGGCAAGCTGTTAATTTAACTTCATCTAAAGCCCATAAAATCTGTGTATATGTTTAAAGGTATTTTATGATGTTTTTCCATTTTCCCTTTTTTTTCAGGTGTAGGAGTCCTCTTATTCATTCAATGTTACATTGTAATAGCCCATAACTTACTGCTCAATTTGAATCTTGAACATACTTAAATTAACATAATAACCGAACTAATTTTCCTGCATATTAGCAAGTATCTTCATTACATAAGTCCCCTTTTCTGTTCAGACAAAAGAACTGGCTATATAAATTTTTTTAAAAACCTATTTTATTGGAATGAATACATCCTTTAGCTACTTTTTATTAATGGAAGAACTATTGCTATAGTTTGTGGAAGACTATTATTTACAGGCTCATATTCTTGAATTTTGTTTCTTAATTGTCATTACTTGGTTATTCCTTCTGATTTTCCTCTTTCTCACTCTTTAATGCTTGTGTTTCCCAGGGCTCTGACTTTGGCCTTCTTCTTTTCTGACTTCCTAATTACTTCAGAGGGAGTTCCAACAGGGTCCAGCAAGCTGTGTTTATAATAAATACCATAATAGCAACAGCTAACATTTATTGAATGGATACTATGTGTTAGGCATTCTACTATGCACTTTACATGGGTTATCTCCTCAAATAATTCTGAGAAATAAGAGCTATTAACATTTTTTTTTAGATGAGGAAACTGAGGCTGAGTGCTAAATAGAAAAGATCTGATTTGCATCACAGGAGTGATACCCCAGCCTATACACTTTACCATCAGTGAAAGGAGATGGATTTCAAAATTGGACAAATATGGATTCAAATCACAGGTTTGTCTCTTACTAATTATAATGCTGAGCAGATTATACAACCTTTTGTAAGTCTGAGGACTAAATGATATAATTTATATATAAAACACTTGGAACAAAAATTAGTATATAATAGGTGTTCAATAAATGGTCTCTCCTTTTCTACCTTGGGCTGTAGACATCAATATTTAAATTCGTAATTGGACTTCTACCCTGGATAGTCCAAAGAGATTTCAACTTCAACATGTCAAAAATGGAACCATTTTCACTTCAGAATCTGTACTTTTCCCTTTCCTACTTCCCCACCTCTTGTATGACATTGGTCACCAATCTGTTCTCACTATCAGCCACTTAGGACCCCCTCCAACACCTCCCTTTTCCTGGCCAATTCTTCTTCTTCCTTTACTCTCAGGAAAGCCGCCACCAAGTGCCATAGACTAGGTGAAGTCTCCTAGTTATATCCACAATCACACTACCCTCTGCTACGGCCTTGTGCTTTTCATCACAATTTCAAATATTGTTCTACTTAATGTGTTTCTTCCCTGCTGGAATACAACTTCATGAAAGTAGGGGGTCTATCTGTTTTGCTTACTTTGTGTCCCCAATATTCATTAGCACAGTACTTAAGCACACAGTAGGTACTCAAAGGATTTACTAAATAATGCATTTTACTTATTTAGTGTCTTTCTCTAGTAGATATTGAGTTCCCTGAGGATTCTTGTCTTCTTCACTGCTCTATTTCATCAATTCTAAAATGACTGTTTCACAATTTAACCTCTCTGGAATCTGATTGAATCTTACAATTAAGAGTGTCTTACAAATACTCGGGTAGGTGGAATTGAGACACAGCTGAATTTAAATCTTCTGATGACACCTCCTAATGAGATCAAAAAGCAGCCTTATTAAAGTCAATAAAATTTTGGTGTGATACAGTACCTTGCACCATCATTCATTGGTTTATTCAACAATTTGGCATTATCTTCAACACTTTCTTCCTCATCCCCAATATCCAAATACTCATCCATGCTGCCTCCTTTTTATTTCTTGTATCCATTCCCATCTTTCCATTCTCACTACCACTACCTGGCCTCACGAACTTTCCCCTAAACTACATAAATGTCTTCTAGCTGGTTCTACAGTTTGAATTTTTATCCTCATCCAGCTCATCTTCCTATGAAATGATCTAAGAAAATTCTGATTATGTCACTTTCCTACTTAAAATTCTTCAGTGACTCTCCAAATGAAAGTTTCTCATGCCTGATTTATGAGCTGACCCAACTTAGTGATCTAGTCTCATCTCTGGACATTCTCTCCACCAACATTCTATCTATGCACTAGTTTACTGAACTTCAGCATTTTCAGTTCTTTCAACACTCCACACTTACATAAGGCTTGTGACTCCATAGTCATTAGGTGCCATTCATTTTCTTTTCTTAGCACTAGCAATAACAGTGTGTTGAACAAAAACAGAGCTTACCTCTAGGAGGGATGACAATTAGTAAACAAACAGATCAATAAGAAACTGTCATATAGTATTAAGTGTGCCATGGTTAGGTTCATGTGTCAACTTGGCCATGAGGTGATACCTTTTTGTCTGGTTGGGCAAGTGCTGGCCTGTCTGGTTTGCTTTGAGGACATTTCATAGAATTAAATCATGATCATGTCAGCTGCATCCATACCTGATTCCATTTGTAATTAAGCCAAAGGCAAATGTCTCTTGCAACGAGTGATTCTGCTTCTCTAGAGAACCCTGACCAATACAAGGTGCTCTGAAGAAAAAGGAAGAGGGTAGGCATCATGATAGGGAGTGTCCTGGTTAGCTTCTTCTATTTGGATAGTCAGGGAGTCTCCACGAGGAAGCAACATTTAAACAGAAATCTAAATGACAAGAAGCCAGCCAAGCAAGTTGAGCAAGTACATTATATCATTTGCCATTTGCTCTTCCTACATCCATCCTTCTTTACTTAACTACTCCTTTTGCATTATACATCCTAGCCTAGTCATCTCCAGAAGGCTTTTCTGGAACCTTCAAAGTTGGGTCAGAATAATAATTAGCTCTAGTCCCCGACACCTTTGAGTAAAACTTACGTAACAGAAAGACGTGCTATACTTATCTTGTAGTTTTGTCAAACCTCTGACATACAGCAGTGTGAATATGCATACCTATTCTATTTGACTGTTTTACTTGATTGTGCCATGGTATATATGGTATGATAGTTGAGATTTATGTAAAAATAAGTTGAGGGTAGAGGGGATAGTGGGAAGTATAAATGGAATAAGCTGGGTGATGAGAACATAGCAGTCCATTATACAAGGCTCTATGTTTTTTTTGAAATTTATTTGAAATTTCCCATAGTTAAAATAAAATCTGGGGCAGGTCATGGTGGCTTAGCAGGCAGACTTCTCGCCTGCTATGCCAGAGACTTGGGTTCGATTCCCGTTGACTGCCCATGCAAAAAAAATAAAAATAAATTTAAAAAATAGGGGCCAAGATGGTGGCTTAGCAAGGTATGGGATTTAGTTCATCCTCCAGAGCAGCTAATAAATAGCCAAGAACAGTACAGAAGAACTGCTGGGGCCATGTCAGTGACCAGACACACAGCGTACTAAAGTCTGGACGAGCTGCAAGCCCACCCAGAATCCTGAGTTTCCCAAGCCCCACAGGCTGCTTCCCAGAAGGGAAAGAAAAGAGAGTTTACCAGCAGCAGGGGCTGAGCGCAACAAAACTCCAATTGTGGAATTAATTAACAAATTAATTAACTACTAAAAATAGGTCCCCAGCTCAGCTGATCCTTGAGTAAAAGCAGAGGTCGCTAGTTTTTGCCCAGGCGCAGAGGGGGCAGGGCTGACAGAAAAAAAAAAAAAGAAAAACAGAAAACAGAGGGTTTTTTTGGATTTGAAAAGGTCTGGACCCTGAAGGAAAGGAGAGGGCACATAGAACCTGGAGATACACAGAGCAACGTACCAACATAAGCTCCTGATTGGCAAACCTGAGGAACGGGGGTCCTGCTCTGAAAAGGACTTTTCTCTTTCGTTTTGTTGGCTGTGTTTCTACAGCTTGACTGCTCCTTGGATACAGCTGCAAGGCTCCACAGGCTACACTGCCCCAGGCATAGGCAGAATTAAGCTTGTTGGAGTGTTTGTTTGGAGCCTGTGCCTTCCCCAGGAGAGGGGTGCGGCCCAGCTCAGGTGGAATCCCTCCCTCAAGGAGTTCAGCCCCCAGGGTCTGGAAAAGGGAAGCAATTAAAACTAGACAACAACCTCTCCTCTGTCTAAACCATGCCCCCAGCAGGGACAGTTTATTGAAGTTAAAGTACCACATCACCTTAGGCTGGTGGGACCTGCAGGCAGACAAGTACAACATACTGGAGAGGAAAGGAAAATTGGAGAGCCCAGAGGCTTCATAGGAAAGTCTTTCAATCTGCTGCGTATCATCCTCAGGGAAAGTGACTCTTTCCTCCTGACAGGAGGCCAGTTTGGTCTGGGAAAATCTGGCTGGGGTCTGTAATACCTAAGCAGACCCTCCTAAGGGGTGGGGGGGAAAGGCACCATACAGGCAGAGCAAGAAACAAGAAAAGAAGAACTGAAAAATTCTGATCTGTTAAACAAAATCTAAGCTAGAGGTCCAGAATAAGCTGAACTGAATGTCAAAGAACAGATAGGGTCAGACAGCAAGAAAATCCTAGGTAAAAGAAGTGAAAACAATCTCCAGAATAAACTAATTAAGGTAATTAAATGCCTAGATGCCAGCAAAAAATAACGGCTCATGCTAGGAAAACTGAAGATTTTGCCCAGTCAAAGGAATGAACAAACAGTTCAAATGAGATACAGGAGTTAAAACAATTAATTCAGAATGTGCAAACAGACATGGAAAACCTCATCAAAAATCAAATCAGTCAACTGAAGGAGGATAGAAAAAAGGCAAGAAATGACCAAAAAGAAGAAAGAGAAAGTCTGAAAAAACAAATCACAAAACTTATGGGAATGAAAGGCACAGTAGAAGAGAAGGAAACCTACAATATCAGATTTCAAGAGGCAGAAGATAGGATTAGTGAACTGGAGGACAGGACATCTGAAATCCAACAAGCAAAATAAAATACAGAGAAAAGAATGGAAAAATATGAGCAGGGACTCAGAGAACTGAATGACAACATGAAGTGCACGAATATACGTGTTGTGGGCATCCCAGAAGGAGAAGAGAAGGGAAAAAGAGGAGAAAAACTAATGGAGGAAATTATCACTGAAAATTACCCAACTCTTATAAAAGACTTAAAATTACAGATCCAAGAAGTACAGCGTACCCCAAAAAGAACTGATCCAAACAGATGTATTCCAAGACACTTACTAATCAGAATGTCAGATGTCAAAGAAAAAGAGAATTTTGAAAGCAGCAAGACAAAAGCAATCCATCACATAAAAGGGAAGCCTAATAAGACTATATGCAGATTTCTCAGCAGAAACTATGGAGGCAAGAAGACAGTGGTATGACATATTTAAATTACTAAAACAGAAAAACTGCCAACCAAGAATTCTATATCCCATAAAACTGTCCTTCAAAAACAAGGGAAAAATTCAAACATTTTCAGACAAAAAATTACCAAGGGAATTTGTGACCAAGAGTCCAGCTATGCAAGAAATACTAAAGGAAGCACTAGAGAAAGACATGAAAAGACAGGAGAGAGGTGTGGAGAAGAGTGTAGAAATGAAAACTATCAGTAAAGTAAAAAGAAGGAAAATTACATATGATATATAAAATCCAAAAGGCAAAATGGTAGAAGAAAGTACTGCCCATGCAGTAATAACACTAAACGTTAATGGGTTAAATACCCCAACAAAAGACATAGACAGGCAGAATGGATTAAAAAACAGGTCCCATCTATATACTGTCTACAGGAAACGCACTTTAGACCCAAGCATAAACATAGGTTGAAAGTGAAAGGTTGGGAAAAGACATTTCATGGAAATAACAATCAGAAAAGAGCAGGAGTAGCTATACTAATATCCAACAAATTAGACTTCAAATGTAAAACAGTTAAAAGAGACAAAGAAGGACACTATGTATTAATAAAAGGAACAATTCAACAAGAAGACATAACAATCATAAATATTTATGCACTGAACCAGAATGCTCTAAAATACATGAGGCAAAAACTGAAAACAGTCAAAACAGCAATAGACACATCTACCATAATAGCTGAAGACTTCAATTCTGCATTCTCATCAATGGAGAAAACATCTAGACAGAGGATCAATAAAGAAACAGAGAATTTGAATAATACAATAAATGAGCTGGAATTAACAGACATTTAAAGAACATTACACACTACAACAGCAGGATATACCTTTTTCTCAAGTGTTCATGGATCATTCTAAAGGATAGACTATATGCTGGGTCACAAAGCAAGTCTCAATAAATTTAAAAAGATTGAAATCATCCAGAACACTTTCTCAGATCATAATGGAATGAAGTTGCAAATCAATAATAGACAGAGTGCCAGAAAATTCACAAATATATGGAAGCTCAACAACACACTGTTAAACAACCACTGGGTCAAGGAAGAAATTACAAGAGAAATCAGTAAATATCTCGAGGCAAATAAAAATGAAAACACAACATATCAAAACTTATGGGATGCAACAAAGGCAGTGCTAAGACAGAAATTTATTGCCCTAAATGCCTATATCAAAAAAGAAGAAAGAGTAAAAATTGAGGAATTAACTGTTCACTTGGAAGAACTAGAGAACAGCAAACTAACCCCAAAGCAAGCAAAAGGAAAGAAATAATGAAAATTAGAGCAGAAATAAATGAAATTGAGAACATGAAAACAATTGAGAAAATCAACAAAACCAGAAGTTGATTCTATGAGAAAATCAATAAGATTGATGGACCCTTAGTGAGGTTGACAAAAAGAAGAACAGAGAGGATGCAAATAAAATCTGAAATAGAAGAGGAGACAGAACCACTGACCCCAAAGAAATAAAGGAAGTAATGAGGGGATACTGTGAACAACTTTATGCTAATAAACTCGACAATGTAGATGAAATGGACAACTTCCTAGAAAGGCATGAAAAATCAACATTGACTCAAGAAGAAATAGACGACCTCAACAAACCAATCACAAGTAAAGATATTGAATCAGTCATTAAGAAGCTCCCCAAAAAGAAAAGTCCAGGACCAGATGGCTTCACATGTGAATTCTACCAAACATTCCAGAAAGAATTAGTACCAATCCTGCTCAAACTCTTCAAAAAAACTGAAGAGAAGGGAAAGCTACTTAACTCATACTACAAAGCCAACATCACCCTCATACCAAAGCCAGAAAAAGATATTACTAAAAAACAAAACTACAGGCCAATCTCTCTTATGAATATAGATGCAAAAATCCTCAACAAAATTCTTGCAAATCGAATCCAGTAGCATATTAAAGGAATTATACACCATGACCAAGTAGGATTCATCCCAGGTATGCAAAGATGGTTCAACATAAGAAAATCAATAAATGTAATACACCATATCAACAAATCAAAGCAGAAAAACCACATGATCATCTCGATTGATGCAGAAAAGGCATTTGACAAAATTCAACATCCTTTCCTGTTGAAAACACTTCAAAGGATTGGAATAGAAGGGAACGTCCTCAACACGATAAAAGGAATATATGAAAAATCCACAGCTAACAACATCCTCAATGGGGAAAAACTGAAAACTTTCTTCCTAAGATCAGGAACAAGACAAGGATGTCCACTATCACCACTGCTATTCAACATTGTGTTGCAAGTTCTAACAAGAGCAATTAGGCAAGAAAAAGAATACAAGGCATCAAAATTGTTAAGGAAGAAGTAAAACTCTCACTGTTTGCAGATGATATACTATATGTCAAAAACCCCCCAAAATCCACAGCAAAACTACTAGAGCTAGTAAATGAGTACAGCAAAGTGGCAGGTTACAAGATCAACACTCAAAAATCTGTAGTGTTTCTATACACTAGTAATGAACAATCTGAGGGGGAAATCTTGAAAAAAAAATTCCATTTACAATTTCAACCAAAAGAATAAAATACTTAGGAATAAGTTTAAGTAAGAATACAAAAGACCTATACAAAGAAAACTACAAAAAATTGTTAAAAGAAATCACAAAAGACCTAAATAAATGGAAGGGCATACCATATTCATGAATTGGAAGACTAAATATAGTTAAGATGTCAACTTGAGATGTCAAGTTGAGAAGTTATCTTGGAGGTTATTCTTACGCATTAAAGAGATATCACCTTTTTAGTTAAGGCGTAACAGAGAGGCTGGAGGGAAGTGCCTGAAAATGTAGAGCTGTGTTTCAGTAGCCACGTTTCTTGAAGATGATGGTATAATGATATAGCTTTTGCAATGTGACTGTGTGATTGTGAAAGCATTGTGTCTGCTGCTTCTTTTATCTACTTATGGACAGATAAGTAAAACATATGGATTAAAAATAAATAAATAAATAATAGGGAGAAAAATGTTAAAATAAATTTAGTAGATTGAAATGCTAGTGCTCAATGAAAGGGAGGGGTAAGGGGAATGGTATGTATGAATTTTTTTTGTTTTCTTTTTATTTCTTTTTCTGAATTGATGCAAATGTTCTAAGAAATGATCAGGATGATGAATACACAACCATGTGATAAAAAAAGAATGTTCATATTGTATGTTGATTGTTTTTACTAATAAAATTTAAAATAAAATAAAATAAAATACAATCTGCTCCATTTTTAACTCTTCTTCCTAACACCTCTAATAAGCTTATCACTCATGTACTCCATTCTATAATGAGAGGGAGAAAACGTTTTTATCATGCTTCATCTTGCAAAGTAGTGGGATATTATCGTGACCCCTATAAAAAGGTAGATGTCAAATGTCAGACTGGAACAAGCAAATTGAGATTCATTAACAAATTAACCAATTATTACATCATGGTCTGATAAATTCATCATGTTCTGTGTCACTGTTTTTTTTCTTTAAGACTTTTTATGTTTCACTATTTTTAACAGAAAAGTCTTATTCAACCTTCTGATTGTATGTAAAGATTTTAAGAGTTAAGAGGTGTTTAAAATATACAAACAATTACATAGTGGATGGTGGGGAAAAATAATGTGCTTTTTCTTGGGCAAACATGAGAAATATACTCTTTCAAAATAGTATACTGACTGAAAGTAATGCCGCCGGTTTCAGCAGTTCCTACTGATAAATTCCATGACCAAAGAAATTTAGTTCCTGATTTAAACACAAATTGCTCATGCAAATGGATGACAATAGGGTGAGAAAATAAATTTTTTTTAAATGGCTGTTTATAATTACTGTAACAATGCTAGCAGTAGGGTTATATTAATTCTCCAAACTAGACAGTAGAAAGCAATTTTATACAAAGATTAAGTTTCCCCATATATATATTCAGAATCAGTTTGAAGCAGCTATATATCAAAAATCTTCTTGAGTTGAGAGTTCACTATAGGCTTACCTCTTCTGATCCTTCTTGAATGGAATAATATTGAAAATAGTTCCCAAAATAAGCTCCTTCTGATGTGAAGATAGATTCATCTCCAGGATAAATCTCTAGAGTTCACATTTTTATGTGTAAGTCTAAGTAAGAGAAATAATCATTGAATTTTTTTTCTACTTGAGATTAAAACATACATGAAGGAATCATCAAATTAAAAAAAAAAAAAAGTAAGGAAAGAAGTATGGTCTTTTGCTTATCGGGGGCAGTAGATAATCTCACATTTTGCACCCCAAACATCTAAGTTAACCTATTTGTCAAAGATACACAGAACACACAGAATTCAGTTATGTTTCAATTTCAACAAATAAGCTCTGAACTTCTGGAAGTCAGGTATTTTGTTTTATCATTCTGGTATCTCCACTGCCAATCATAATGACTAGCATATAATAATCACCAAAGTAATGTCTATTGCATAGAGGTTTGACACTTCCAGAACCTGAACTTAAGATTATGCTTTGAAAATGAAACTAACAGAATATCTGATGGATGATACTGGCCGTCTGTATATGGAACCATCCATAAGATTAGGTGAATGACTGTACCTCAACAACCAAGTATAATCAAGGTATCAAGTATATACTGTATAATAAAAGTTAAGCCCCAATCAATTTTGTTGGACTCTATATGAAAAATGTTATCAGAAGAGGATGATTCTTCATTCAGCGAAAGGACAAACCAAAGAATAAAAATTTAGCAGTATTCTTCTAGCATTATTTACAGAAGAGAAACTCTGAATCTGACCAACACTAGGATTCCAGTCACTAGAGAAGTGTACTCTGTCGTAGAGTAGGGATAATTCAATAGAATAGTGCCTGGAATGTAGAAGCCAATCAGTGAATATTTGCTACATGTATGAAGGCTGAAATGTCCCTTTAGCCTACCAAACTTCTCTAACTTCATATTTACCAGGCAACCCTCTGATGACTAATTTAAACAACTAAATCCCATGATGCTTAGAAAGGATATCCTCAGTAGCTGATATGAATATTTTATTCATTAGCAAAACTGATACTTCCCTAGCTTTCTAATTTTCACATAAGTCTTTTGAATATGGTTAATATGAATTAGTTACAAGAGCCCTACGGGCACTGATAAAATTAATTTTTAAGACCTGTGAAACTCAGGATGAAACACGGGAGCTTGGTGGCCCCAACAAAACTGTGTCTTTTTGTCAGTCTGTAAGTCTGCCTCATTCCCTTTATGACATTGCTAAATAGCTCCAACTCCAACACAGTGGTCTTACCTATATGTAACACCCTTGTACCAAACCGCTTTTATTAGTTCAGGATACGAATACTCTTCTTCATCAGGCTGTCTCCGTAAAGGTGAATCACAAAAATTCCACCTGTGAAGAATAAAACATAAGCTATTAATTCTGATTGACCTTTGAGTCAACAAAACAATGCTACTGTAACAAGATATAGTTCTTGCTTAACTAGTTAGATCAAAGAAAGATAAAAATTAATATCAAATTTTATCAACGAAATCTTAAAATGAGCTTTATTTTTCCATGTATTTTTCTCAGTATTGTCAATAATCTCATTATTGACTCTAAATACAATTATATGAATTAACAGTTTTACTGACTGTCATGGTCAGGTTCATGTGTCAACTTGGCCAAGTGGTGGTACCTGTTTGTCCGGTTAGGCAAGTGCTGGCCTGTCTGTTGCGATGAGGACATTTCATAGAATTAAATCATGATCACGTCAGCTACATCCACAGCTGATTCTCCATTTGTAATCAGCCAAAGGGGAATGTCTTCTGCAATGAGTAATGCTTAATCTGATCACTGGAAGCCTTTTAAGGAGGATTCAGAAGAGACAGGCTCTTCCTGTCTTGGCTGGTGAGCCTCTCCTATGGAGTTCATCAAGACCCTCCATCTGAATTGTTGGCTTCACAGCCTACCCTGCGGATTTTGGACTCTGCAATCCCACGGTCACGTGAGACACTTCTATAAATATTATATTTGCAAGTGTTCCCTGTTGATTCTGTTTCTCTAGAGAACCCTAACTAATACACTGAGCATTAAAATTCAGCCTACGTTCAAACAACAAATATTTACTGAAATATCTATGGTGGCCCAGACATCGTGCTATACAAACTACGGATAGAATACCACCAAAGCAGACAGGTCCCTGCCCTCAAGGAGGATTTCTATTTGGCAGGGATATTGAACATTAAATAATGAGTGTAAAGAAAGGAGATGTATTTAATGCTAGGGGACAGTACAGGACATAACCCTGTCTAGGGACTTCAGGAAAACCAGCCAAAGGAAGTGAGGCTTAAGCTGAGATCTGAAAATGTAATAAGTTAGCCAGTTGAGAGAGAAAAAGGGAGAATGTTCCTGGCAAGGAAAAAGCAGGTGCTATGGTGAAAGGGAGGTTGAACATTCATAGAATTGTCAAAAGTCCAGTTTAACAAGTATCAAGAAAGCAAAGGCAAGAGCAGTCACTGAGTAGAGAACTACAGATATAGGAAGGGACAGATCATAGAAGGCCTGTTAAACCATGTTAAAGTTAATGGATTTTAATCTAAGGCCAGTAGTAAGTTATTTGAAAATATGTTAGTCATAAATATCTTTTGATACATATTCATAATACTAGAATATCAAACTTTAACTAGTTTGAAATCAAACTGAATTTTGAAATCACTCCCATATTATGTGTACCCAGAGACAACCTAGAAACATATTCCAGTTCTGCATGTACTAGCTTTGTGGTCTTATTTAATTTATTTAACATCTGTGTCTTGAGCTCCTCTACAAAATTGGGATAATAGTATTTACCTCATGGGGTTCCTATGAGGTAAAGTACTCACAACAGTGCCTGGAACATAATAAGTGTTTTCTAAGTGTTAGCTATTATTATTATTACTGCACGGCTCATCCAAAATTATTGCTACTAATCTACAACTATTAGGTTACTCATCTAAGTGGTGGTACAAGGTTAATATCCAGCCATCCAGAAGTCTCTCTATGTTTATCCCTTTTGCAAATGAACATATTTACAGTGTTAACCAAAGACAGAAGTAGCCTCTGAGGCTAGTTAGGTATGGAAAAATAATCCATGATCATAAAATTGTTGGATCCAAGCTCTAGCAAACAAGGAAACAGTCTCCAATGAGCTGCAGCAGGTGCTCCTTTGTGCTCACTCTCACAGTCCTGTGTGCATGCCTGTGCCTTCACTTACCACACTTCATTGATCTGTAGATCACTAGAGTCTAAGCTCCTAGAAAGCAGGGATTATGTCTTAATTATTTCTGCAGTCTCTATGCCTAACAAAGTACAGTTGATGTCTATTATTCACGATAATTATGTACTACATGGTAGTTTATATTCTATAAAAGAGTCTCATTATTCATGGTATTTATGTTCTCTATGGTAGTTTATGTGCTATAAAGTTGCCCAAACATTTGCCCCAATGGAAATACGTGGTTTGATTCCTGCAAACCTCTAGTCACAATATGTCATCAACCAATCAATACATAACTTTGCTTTATGTATGCTATATTTCTAGTTAAAGACACCATATATCTTTTGTTTCTTCCTTTAATTTGCAGATGATTCCCTAAGAGATCCTTTGTTTCACCAGTCTTTTAAGAGACTGCCCCCATTTAATGCCATCTGGAAGAGTATCATTGCCTTGAGAACAAAGCTTCTGAACATAAATTTAAGCCAATCTAATGATAAATCACAATAGAGAACTGGTAACTGGAGCTCTTTAACACTAAATTCAATACCAATAGGACTATAATTCAGGTCTGAACAAAGCTTATCTAACATATTTCCTCTGTAAGGCACATTACAGAGTTCTTGCACTAGTACCACACAACTCATCAGTCTCATGCCTGTGGATATTCTAACCAGTAAAATCACCAGTAAAGAGCATAAAAATGTGAAAAACATGGCACTAAATATACGCCAAAAAGAGGACACTTGTTTTTAGTATTAGAGCTGTAACAAAAAGGCCAAATATCATTGTTTGACTTCAGCTGGAAACATGGATGTCACACAAGTGAAATTTTTTGCCACTCTGCATATTCATGACTGACCACTAAAGCACCACAAATATTGATTTGGGGTTTATGAATAAATTTTAGCAAGTAAGCAATTTTGCAAATATAGAATCTGCAAATAATGAGGACTTACTGTATACAGTGTACAGTCAGCCTTCTGTAGCATTTGGTACGTGGACATAAAGTAAGAAACATATTTGCTAGGGAAATCATTTACTATTAGTTATAAGTAAAGTTTTGAATCAGCTTAAAGAACTTTTCTTATAAATGGCATCAGACGATTTAGAAAAAAAAAATTATCTTCAGGTAAAGACTAGTTCTAACAAAAGTTTAGGAAAATAGTCATTCTTCCATACCTGTGCAGGTGTGGGACAGGACAGCTGAGTGGCAAGGCCCTGGGAAGAACAGAAACCTCTTTTCCACTTTCCTCTGAAACAGCAGAAATTAAAACTCTGTTCTTGGTGATATCTGTATCAGTTGTAGACATACTTCTAATTTTATTGTAAAAATTACATGCTAAAGACAAAGGGTACTTCCATTTCTCTGGACAGGAGGCCACAGACCAGCACTGCTTTACCCATGTGTAAACACATGTGTGCTTTGTACTAGGCAAAGGTAGCTCCTCCCTACTTTCAGCTTCATGTATACAACTCTTCTGCTCTGAAGGTCTTTTGCAGTTCATGATATGACAATAAAGTTCTTTTTCATTATTCTTCAGTTTCTGTCCTGATACACTTCCAAAAGTATAGTTTTTACCTGCTTTTTCAACTTGTTTGTCCCTTTTAGTTTGATTTCTTTTTCCTAACAATACTAAAGATGAGTCCAATTTCTTGCTAACTTTACACAAAAAATGTACTGTAAATTCATGCTGAGATTTAGGCAGGCAAAGGTATGCATGACCATCTAAAGATGATATCTTCACAGTGCCATTTTCCATACATATCATGGTATCACCAGTGTCAAGACTGGGCCATCTAACTTCTGAGATGTCAATGAAGATACTCTGAATTGAGGGAGGAAAAAGATGGTAAGTATTTTCTATTAACAGTCCAATTTTTCCATATACTTGAAAATTAACTACTGTGTAAGAAAGTTTTAAAGTTCTATTATGTTTTACTTCCTATGGAGAATAAAAAATGGACACACTCAGGTGTCAGAATACATATGGTCTTGCCACAGAATATTTGATGTTAAGATTAGCTCTATTAGAGAAGTAAAACACACACACACTGACAAAAAAATGAGAGAAATGAAGAATAAAAATCATTTTGATATTTAGTATGGATGAAATATATTTCATTTTTAAATGTAAATGAATCGGAGATAAATGAGATTTGATCAACCCCTCCCACTAAGAAGTCTATTCTGGGGAAAAAAAAAGAGAGGACTAGCACTATAATGTACTATATTCAAAACAAGCACAACTTAGATGTTATGCAACTAGCATAAAAATCATCAATAAAACAAATCAGAGAATACAGAAACAGACTCAATCACATCTTAAAATGTTATATGTGATAAGGTTAGATTTCAAAATGAGGGGTCCTGGAACTGTTGAATAGAATTTGGGAAATGCTATCTCAGAAGGTTATCAGATGGGACTAAATAAGACAACACAAATAAAGTACTTGTCCTAGATAGTACCTAGCATACTATACATCAAAATAAATTCCACATGCCTTAAAGATTAACATTTTGAAAATTTAAAATACTCAGAGGTAAGCTGATTCTGATAATTTCAAATAGACTCATAACAGGTATTGCCAGTGTCTACTGAATCTTTTCATATAAGATAAAAATAGTGGGTGTGGCTTAACCATTGCATAACCTGTTTTTAATTACTTTGTCCTCAAATAACCTCTTTCTAATTACTTGTCCTCAAATATTACTTATGAAAGAGAGGTTCACAAAAAACTTACCTTTTTTCTTTCAGAGGGGATGATGCTTTCAGATAAAAAAGGGCATGTGGCAGAAGAGTTTCGAAAATCCAGGGCTCGCTGTAGTTGCTCCTCCAAAAAGAATTATAAAATGCAATCTTATAAAATGGAAAATCATTTGAAAATCACTTTAGAAATGACAGTAATCCAGAATACTAATTATTTTTCATATTCTGACCTACCTCAACAACATTTTGTTTTATTTTTAAAACAAGTAGTTTTTATGTCATCTTTACTTACTCGGTAGGTACTAATCACAAACTGTGTCCTTTGACGAATTCTTTCTGGTTGTTCTAAAGGATGTGCTGTAATAGGAGGTGCCTTTTCAAATAAAAATTCAGAGCCACAGGGAGAAAGTTGCAATTTGGAACCATCAAGATATTGTACTTGCACTGAATCATCTTCATAAAGAACCATTTGAACTTCAGCTGCCATTATGACTATGGATAAGATGTCCTTCCAAGGTAGAGACTGAATGAAATAGGAAAACAATAGCACAAATAGTTCTCTTAATGTACAAAGGTTCTTTCAAAATAAAATGCATTTTCTAATAACATACCCAAAACACGACGGGATTACATTTACTTTTGTTGAAGAAAAAGTGATATTTTTTTAAAAATTTGTACCAAATAAACATTTTTTGCTTTAGTCTCACACATAAGTTGAAATTTTAAAATATTAATTACCATCTATTTCCAGCACGGTCATTACTGTCATTGCAGTAATGACATTCTTTTGTTCTTCCTCATGCAAAAACATTTTTTAAATTTGTACATTTAGTCACTATCTTTATACACTCTAGGCATTCCTAGATTATACCATCTCAATCTTTATCGTCTTTCTTTGTGATTTCATTTATACCCCAGCCCTCCTCCCTCTATCATTCTCATATGCAGATTCATTCAGTGTTTTAGCATAATTGTATTACAGTTAGGTAATATTGTGCTGTCCATTTCTGAGTTTTTATATTCAGTCCTGTTGCACAGTCTGTATCCCTTCAGCTCCAATTACCCAATATCTTAGCCTATTTCTATCTCCTGATGGTCTCTGTTACCAACGAAATATTCCAAGTTTATTCACTAATGTCAGTTCATATCAGTGAGACCATACAGTATTTGTCCTTTTGTTTCTGGCTAATCACAATCAGCATAATGTCCTTAAGGTCCATTCATGTTGTTACATACTTCATAACTTTATTCTGTCTTACAGCTGCATAATATTCCATCTTATGTAAATGCCACAGTTTGTTTAGCCAACCGTCTGTTGATGGGCATTTTGGCTGCTTCCATCTCTTGGTAATTGTAAATAATGCTGCTATAAACATTGGTGTGTAAATGTCCAT